>JAQGBT010000002.1:0-211470 GCA_034698585.1 Disparrhopalites patrizii
AATATAAATATAAATACAAATATGTATGTACATAATATAAATATAAATACAAATATGTATGTACATAATATAAATATGGGATGAAGATCCAATTTAGCATGTAAGTAAAGGGTTGGTTGGAATGCGCCTCATTTCCCCTTTATCACCCAATCGGGTTATTCCTCCATTAGGCATCCAGCACTCATATGTAGGTACACCTCCATATCAATTACCCCATCAAATACATACCCGATTGCCCATCTCAGGACATGAGCCCTAATCTTACTAATCGTAAAATGTATACTCAGGTCAATCCATTTTACACCTTGGGAATAAATCTGGTGTTGGATCTTTATTGTTAATATTAATATTTCTATTGCACAATAACAACAGCGTTGGAAAAAGGTTCCCTGGGTGGCATGACTATATAAAGTAATTAAAGCCATACAAATACACGGGGGATGGCTGAAAAGGTGATTGGGGCTGAGCTTTAATCATGGCAATAAAAATATGCTTCAAGTTCAATAAACTTGTCGAAACTATTTCCTGGATTACATTCCAGTTATACAACATATACGTACAGAATGTATACGTATGTGTACTATATGCACATATATAGATATACCTACATACGTGTAGCCGATTTTAGTACTTCCATCAACTGTCAAAGAGAGAAACGTCCTAGTAAATCTTTTTGGTCCTATCAATCTTCCTCTGGTTTCTGATTATGACGATCGTATTGTTTGTAGGGGGGCTACCAGCTATTATTAAAGGACGAGGGTGCTGGCAAAGTGTAGTGGCGAAAAAAAGAGTAATAATAATGTAATCATAATAATCATTGGAGGGGGAGGAAGTATGCCGAACATTTTAATGGGTCTTGTGCTGGCGCACTAACGGGATCTGCCACTTGGTTTGAGAGAAGAGACATGAGAGAGAGAGAGACAGAGAGAAAATAAGAAGGGGAAAGAGATAAGAGCAGTCGGATAGAAGGAGGAGAGAATTAAAGAGAAAAGGAAGACGAAAAAAATGACAGAGAGAAAGAGAGGAGCGAAAGGAAGAGACAAAAAGGAGAGAGAGACAGAGCAGCGAAAGAAAGAGAGAAACAAAAAGGAGAGAGAGAAATAAAGGAGCAAAAGAATGAGAGAGACAAAAAGGAGAGAGAGAAAGAAAGGAGCGAAAGAGAGAAAAAAAGGAGAGAGAGAAAGAGAGGAGCGAAAGAAAGAGAGACAAAAAGTAGAGAGAGAAAGCGAGAGAAAGAGAGGAGCAAAAGAAAGAGAGAGAAAGAGAGAGAAAGAGAAAGGAAAGAGAGAAAGAGAAAGGAAAGAGAGAAAGAGAAAGGAAAGAGAGAAAGAGAAATGTAAGAAAACTAGTAGTGAGAAAAAGAGAGAAATAAGGACAAAACATTCAAAAAATGAAAAACAAACTCGAACAAATAAAAGAAAGAGAGACTCTGAAAGAGCGAAAAGTAAAAAATAAAGAGAAACCCACAAATCGAGAGATAAAAAAAAGAAAGAAAAAAAGGGAGAGTGAGAAGAGCAGATAAGAAAAGAAAAAGCTTAGAAGAAAGGCAAATGTGAGAAAGAAAAGCTCCAGAAAAGAAGAAGAACGAGACAAAAGTGGGAATGATGTAGGTTAAATAAAAGGATAGTGCTCGTGAAATGACACAGTGGGAAACTGTGAGAGAGCTAGAGAGAATCTGAGAGAAAGTGAGGGGAAGGAGTAAAAGAGAGAAAGCGGGAGGGAGAGAGAGGGAAAAGGAAGCTATATAATAAAAGAATAGAATTAGGAGAAGGATTTGAAATAATGAAGGAAAAGAAAGGAAGGGAAGCTCTTGAGGCGTACATATTTGCGCATGCTAAGGTACACAGACACCCACATGCATAATGATTCTCATTGAAGTCTAACAAGGTCCTCCATGCTCGCTCTGGAAATTCCCTCCCCCTGGAAATTCAGATTACCCCACCCATGTTTCAAATGTAAATGAATCTGCCTCCCTAAGCCATATGCAATCACTCAAGTGCATGGGACGCTCCTCGGTGTCATCACACACTTGAAGGGAAATGGATTCTTTGGCTGGATAGAAAAACACTTGCCGGAATACATTTAAAAGGTTTGTGTTTGTACACAGACAAACACACAGAAAACTCTCCAGCACTTCTCCCCCTCTCACAATGTCTTGAACAAATCCTTCTTAAATTCAAATAACTACCTAAATATTTACACAAACACACATGCTGATGTAAGGGGATTTCCCTGAAAAATCCCACTTAGTAATGTAGAACCAACGTGCACAAGAGGATTTTTCGCAAATTATTATTATTTTTTGCACACGTTCTCCTCTCCTGGATCAAAGTTGAAGACGTCCCGGATCTTTTCCGCTCATAAGACGAAGGACAGGGAAGATATCCAGACAGTGGAAATTCTTACCACACCATTTTAGATGGTTGAAGGATTACGGATGCAAGTGAGCCTGCGGAGGAAAAAAGTATGGAAAAAGCTTGAAAGGAGAAGTACTGATAATTTTTAGGTGACAAACAAATATTTGGTCCTTGATGAAAATATTACTTTTTCTTCAAATCACGGCAACTTTCAACGCTCTTTGATGCAAACGGCGTACAATTTCAGCAAATCCGTACAAATTTTTGTACACGAAAAAAGTGAGTAATAAAATTTTGATTATTAAAACAAAATGTATATATATTTACCCATACATGTAAAGGTTACAGGGTCTCATATCAGTATAAAATTACGTTCGAGCTAATTCTATAGGAAGTGTAACAAAAACTGTAGCAGAAGCTAAACTTTCAGGATAGCCGCATTTTTTGCTGTCAGAAAAATCGACCATAAAATGTCTCTACTTTTGCGTCTCTTTTTTCTGCTTTTGCTGACAGCATAGCGTAAAAACAGGGAAGCGAGAGAAAACGGGATGCGAAAAAAAGAAAGACATGTGACAGAGAAAACATTTCCTCGTATGGAAAGATGTAACAATGCCAAAACCGAGATAATTCTTCGTTTCCCTGATAATTATGAAGAAAATCAGGTAGAAAATGCCATTTCAAGGTGATAACTGCAACTATTTTTTTATGAAAAAAAAACAGCGATAGGACAAGCTCATTTCATAGTAAAATGTATTCTTTTATTCTTTCATTTTCTTTGGAAGTCAAAGTGAAACTTGTGTTTACATATATATTTATATACATATATATATTTATAGTATAGTAGTTAGTATAATCATGTACATATATATTGACTGCGCAATTACTAAAGACCTTTTTTAATAGTTTCCCCCTTCATCGTCGTCACTACATACTGTTCACAGTATGCATCCTTGTACATACACGTATATATATATATTTATTTATATATATATATATAATCATAATAATATAATTGTTATTTTATTACTTTTCCCATCAAACGGAGCTGAATCTTAAAGTGTTAGTAGTTTAGTAAGTAGTAATAGTCGTAGTATAGTAGTTGTAGTTAGTTGTAACAAGACAAACATGTTAACAAAAATCGTTACACTCATGTACAACAAATATCCCTACAAATGAAAGGGTTTATATGTATTTATATATATATAACATTTTTTGTTTAAAAAATATACAGATTTATAAATGCAACACAAAGACTTTTTCCGTATTTTCTTACATATACATATATGTACCCATAATGATTACATATAAAGATCTGCTTTCCCTTTGGCTATAGCAATACTTTTTTTTTTATATCTTCTTATTTTCTTCCTCAAATCTAATTGCTTCTCTCCGGCTTTCGTCAAAATACACTCCTACATTTCGTCTTGGGATGGGAGATATCATCTTAGTCGCCAAAGGAAGTTTTTTTTTGTTCAAAGTTTTATGACATAGAAGGTTTACACACACACGCAAGAGATATTTGTTAACAATTTTCCAAACAATAAATAATTCGTCAATATTGCTAACTGTGGGCATTATATGAAATGGCAGGTTTAAACAATAGTAAAAAAATCCTATAGTACAAAATGCAAACATAAATTCACAGAAGAATAACGAAAAGTCACTTTGAATGAGTTTGAACTTGTTGGAAAGAAAAACCTTTTGTTAGGAAACAACACACGATTTAAAAAGTGATTTGTTCAATTCCATTTGTTCTTAAAGACAATTAGATAAAACCAAATCTTTATTTGTCTTCCTCTAAACAATTCCAAGATTGGATCCAGCAATAAGTACCCGGAAATTGTCTTCGTTGTGGCGAAAAACTAGATAATATTATATGTATATATTTTTTTTTTGAGGAAGAGAGATATTATTGCCGAGGAGAAGAGCCCTCTCCTTGAGATTAAACAGGAGCAACTGGTTTCATCAACTTTTTTTTTTCACTGAAAAATATCCCCTGAAAAATTTCACAAGATCCATTAAGCTTGTAAACTTTCATGTAAGTGTCAAGATACTTGTGCAATGTACCTTTCCACTAACTTCCTGGAGGAGACTACCCCAACGGATTTTAAAAAAAGTTGATTTATGTTCCTATGTATGTATGTATTTTTTGTCAAAACTAATTTTGAAGTTATTTTTTTTCTTTTTTTTCCCTTAAAAAAAACCTAGCGCCAGATGCTGTTTCTTTATGGATTTCATTATGCATTTATATGTATGTTATAGGACTTACACGTACTGTATAGAATCGTTTAAATCTCCCCCTTAAAGATATTAACACTGTACATATAGACACATTTTCCTTTCATGGTTACCACAATAGTCCATTGACTACTTTGACAATAGTATAATGATTATAAACACAATATTATTTAGAGTAGTAGTTAGTAGTAGTAGTAGTTTTTTTGATCCTATAATGTATACATTTTGGCATGCATCTTCTGTCTTAACGTTTAATCAGTTTTTATTATGTTCAATAATAATTATATGTTGCCCTTGTCTCTTCTACCCCTTTCAGTTCCTTCCCCCTCTTCTCGTCATTATTTACATTATAATATTGCTTTTTTTGTATATGTTTATTATTATTAGCAAAATACCCCGTAGAAGAGTAAAATCCAAAACCCGCCCCACTCTTAAAATGCACTGAGATTCCTTAGTACAAAAGAAAAACAAATTCCCCACATTATTACCATTTAAAACCAATATTTGTTTCTCTGGTTATTTACATAAGACTATTATTTTTTAACCCCTTTATGGTACTATATAGTTATGGCAGAATAATAATCGTCAAAACACATGCACATGAGAAACGACTAATAAAATGAACCAAACCACGCAGAGTAAGGAATTTCCCTCGAAAAAAAAAAAGACTTGTACGATAAAGTACAAATCAATAGTTGTAGGACCATTAATTATATAAATTTAGCAATAATAAACCAAGGAGAATTTGTATGTAATGTAGCCACGAAATATGTTCTTGGTGTGTATAAAGTACGAATTGGTGTGTATTTAGGTACAAGATTACAACTGTTTTTTTTGTCTGCTTCATCCCTCTTTTGCTTTCCCAGGGGAAAAAAGTCTTTTTTTGTATACGCATTCAACAGACAAAAAATACTAATACCCCCCCGCCCATCTGGAATAGAAGATCCAATGATGATAATAGCAATAAAAATGTTTATGCCTATATTTTAGTAGGTAATGGTTAATAGTGTATGACTTTTATTTACCATTTTATTGTGGTTAAAACGCCTTTTTATCACTACATTAAAAATGTAATGAATAGGTATATGTATATCATTTATATATAGCTATATATGTACACGTTCTTGTTCTTATTGATTGCTGGATACTTTTTTTATGTAGTAATAATTCTGTAATTTTTTTTATCCATATAATAAAATTTCTTTAAAAAAAAATTGAAGGGAGAAAAAATGAAGGAAAGGGTTGTATAACAATTATATTATTGCATTGAAATAATTATTTCTTGTTCCTTGTTAACGTTTTCCTTTGTTCTCGTACGTTTATAATAATTATCCCTAGTTTTATTATTATTTGTAAGATCCCTTTTTCTTTGCCTAACTCCGCTTCATGAGACGTAAGGAAATGGAATAAAAGAGTTAAGACTTCTTTTGCGCCTTGAATCAAAAGGTGGAAACAATATGTACAAAGCTTCCATGGGTCCTGAATTTTTTTTTTTTGGCTTACTAATAATACTTTTTACATTTATTAGAACAGCTTGCATTTGCATTGGAGCAATAAATGTTTGATTTGCTTCTTTTGTAATCCATAGTAATTATTTATAATCTAACAGGTGAAAGGGGAAATGGAACAAAATGTTCCTTGGGTTCTTGCAATCCTTCTGATCCAATTAGGAAAAAAAGATGTTATTTTTGAAGATTATTCTGGCGAACAAAAATTATTCAAAAATGTAATTAATTGAATGGTACCCATAAATATGTATCTGTTCCGCCATTCTCTCGTCAGTGTCTCTCCTATTTCAGGTATGGAAAATCACGTGATTAATTAAAGCTACGACCAAATCAAGTCAATATACAGTAAGTATAGTAAGTCTAAAAATTGCTGGTAAGAAGTTGCATTATGAGGTGAATGCAACACTTTGCATTGACAATGACTTTAAGGATTTCTTCGGGCAAAGCAAGACATACAGGCTAGTTGTCCTTTTCGAAATGCTGCTGACGATGTCCCAAAGCATGATGGAGGAGGAAATTGTAACGGTTTATCTTATTTTTTTTAAATTAAAGACTTCTCCACTCCTATTCGGTCCCTCTAAATATGATAATTGTGCTAGAAATATTCTAAAAATCCACAATCAAGCTCAATATTAGCCTTTCTCAACTAAATTTTATAGGATAGTGAAGAGTAGCTTCAAAAAATGATTTTGCGTTGAGTCAGAAATGGCAACATTGAGTCAGAATTGCAATTTTAGAAATGATGACATTACATTTTTTCTGGAGCGGGGGAAGCCCTTTCAGTGTGAGTAAAAGGAAGAGACAAGATGTGTAAAGAAATATTCAGCTTTTCCATCCTGACCTCTTCCATCATCAGAGCACCGCCAGCCAAATATACTTGGTTTGGCCCATTTTTATTTTTTTTGGTTTCTTGGCATGACTTATTTGTAACATTACAATCCTCCTTGCGTTTAATAAAAATCTGAATTCTTTGACCAGAACATAATATGGCTTACTACATGATACTTCCAGGACCAAGAAAGGGGACAAAAATGTCATAAAATGACCTCTCGTGCTTTTGACTTGTCGATTGAATTTAGAATAGCGATCTTTGAACTAACTTAGAAAATACGAATAGAAAATCGCTCGGACACGATTTTATCCAGCCGCTTCATATTCTCTAAGTTAGTCGTAACATTCAAAAAAAAAAGCTACACACCTTTGAGCAAAGGAAATTAATTGGGATTATTAATTAATTGATTGGCAAAAGTGATTATTACAATATTTCCCGCCGTTCTTTCCCCATAAGAGAGCATTTTTTTATTTCAATATTTGGACAAAAATGCTGAAGATGTATGTATATAAAGGAGAGGAATGAAAGAATGAAATCAAATCGTTTGTAAACGTTCCAAAAAAATATATAACGCTGACTATCACAAATTCCACCGAAATATATACATATTTGTGCATATATATAATATATACTTAAAAGTATTTATTTATATCCAGGGCAAGAAATGTTTTTTGGCAAAGAAATCAAGTTGGAACGAAAGAAGTGGAAGAGCAAAAAGGAAGAGAACCACAGATCTGGAAACAAAGGAGCCTACCATACATTCCAAAAGGAGATGAGATTAAAAAAAAAAGAAAGGAAAACCCAGTCATATTTCTTAACTCTTCCTAAATATTGTCCTCCTTTTTGTTCTCTCTCTCTCTCTATGACTTGTCCTGGAGAAGAAAAAAGTGAGTGACTTGCAAAAACCTATGATATATTGTTACGGACGAAGACTGACAAGTATCAGGAGAACATGTCGAAGAGAAAAAAAAGGGGGACAAAATGCGAGATAAAAAGGCTGCTTTTTGGGGATGCTTATATGGAGGAAACGACATCACTGTCAAGCCGAAAAAGGGGGAAACGATACACAGAAGGAAACATGGGCTGAGAGAGAAAGAGAGAAGAGAGAGAGAGAGAGAGAGAGAGAGAGAGAGGATTGAGTTCGGCGGAGACAGAAAAAAATAAGGAAAAACTAACCAGAACATCCGTTGACGAGAATGAAGGATACGTACATACGTATATGTATGTCAAAGTGTGCGACAAGTGCCTATATATTATTATTACGAAACCTATATATTTATGCATTTATATCCGTGTTATTTTTCAATTTTTTTACTCTGCCAGTTTTTTTTCTTTCTTCAAATGTGAATAAGAGGGTAATTAGTATTTGTTTTTCTATAAAAATATCACTTTCTAAAAAAGCCACCTATATAGTTTTATATTCTTTTTATCCCTAAATTATTGAGTCATTTTTTTTTCGTCACACTGTCACATCTTTAGTAATATTTACTGTATCAAAAAAGTAAAACCTCCCGCCAGTTGAGCATTTACATTTTTATAAAAAACACACACACACACTCCGAAACCTTCCATACTCCTTCCTTTATTTGCTTTTGTGATGGTGGTTATTTTTTTTTTGTTCTTGTTGCTGTTTTTTTCTGCTAAAAAGGAGAAAACACGGGAGTTAACAAACAAATGCCTCGTACAAGAAGTTACGTAAAAAAATTAGATTCTCAGTCCCAGAAGAAAGCATACACTTCCGGAGTAAATGATGTGTTAACTCCCTATACTGTAATAAAATTATATAATATTTCTCTGTTTCATACATATTATGTACATATAATATTACTTAGTAGCAGTGGTACAGTGTCGTCCCTCATACTTAACGAAAATCACCTATGTATTGCATTGTTCTTTGTGTAGATTTCAGCTTATTTTAATGTATGACTATATGTTTTCATAATGGCCAGGAAAAATATTTATGTTATACTTTTTTCCCCTTCAAATTCCCCTATGAATTATATATGTACCTAATACGTCTCCCATTACCTCTATTTCCACCTTTCATGCTTCCCATTTTGCGATAAGTAATTATTTCCGGGCAAACAATAACGCTTTGTTACCGAGGGAAAGTTCAGCCAGAGAATTGCTGGGAAATGCGTGATAAGTTTTCATATGCCCAATTTAAAAAAAACATCTAGTCCGGAAATGAAATGTTCAAGTCAATGTAGACTACCATATATAACGATCCACCATTTTTGTTCGAAAGCATTTAACCGCATGAAGACTTGATCGTTAAATAGCAAATGTGAGCGAGGATATCTTCCAATATCGTATGATCGCATAGTTATAGTGCTTCACAGGAAACTGTTTTGGGGGCGGGGAAGGTCTTACAATCGATAGTGAACCGATAAAAAAAAAGACAAATTCCGAATTTGTATACCTATAATTCAAGAATTTATAGAGATTTTTCTTTTGACAGACATGGTGTGGTTGTGAAATTTTTGAGAGATTTTTTTGCCAATAGATTTATATAGACGTGTATGTATTATGTATTCATGCAGTAATACATACATATGTATGTACAGTACAATATAAAGTAAAGCTACTGGAAAAATGGAGAAAGAGGTTCGTATTTGATTTTGCCCAAGGAATGTCATAATTATTTGCTTCAAGATGATTCATTGTTTTTTGAAGTAACTATTTTTCAGAAAAGATTTGGGGATGGTAAGACTTGGGTAGCTTTTACTGGTGTTTGCAAACGTCCTGCATTTTGTTATTTTTTTTTTAAACGTGTGAAATTTGTATGGGTCCATATTGGATGTTATCAGGTGTGTTTGTAACAATATGAATAAATGGATTTTTTCTATTTTTTTGTAGAATGCATGCAAATTTTTTAAATAGTCGTATTAATTAGAAGGAGGAACTTTTAATCATTTACCAATTTTTGTAAATAATTTTCTACGGTGTGTCCTAGTGTGTGAGAGATGAGATGAAGTGTAGGATAAACAAATATTTCCCTTCTTCCTTTGCTATTTAGATCAACTTACACCAAAGAGTCTTTAAAGCTCAAACTGAAATTAGAACGTTTGTAACCTTTCGTTACATTAGCCTGAAAAAACCATGGGGGAAATTTTAATATTCAAATGTATATTTTTTGGGAACTATTGTTATTATTTTCAATAATATTTCTTGTTTTTTTTTGTCCTTACTTTTCACCAATGAAAGCATTTATTTTAGAATGTTCCATTGACAGTGTGTTTTCCGTTAATTTGCAATCTTTTGCTTCTCTCTGTATTACGAGTACCAATTTTTTTTTAAATTATGAAACTACTACCATCCCTTAATTCTATTTTACCTGCTCTTAGAATTAATCATGGTAAAAGTATTGAGTACATTTTACATATAGATACATATACATATATATGTATGTATATATATCCCCTCCCATCTTTCATGTATAGATAGTAGTAGTATTTCATAATGTATCATTATTATTATTAATATTATTACTGTGTTATTATTTTCCCCTCCCATTCCATCTTGTCTCTTCCCTCGCCCGCTTCGTTAACATCGTAGAATTATATATTTTTTCAGGTAGCCGAAATATTATTTTTTTTGTTAGTACGTAATTATTTAGTTTTTTTTGTATGAAAAAACGTTCGTGATTTTTTATTGTAAAACCGTAAAGAATCATAATCATGGATGTATTCATAATTGCTATTTTGCTATTAGTTATTCGTTCGTTTCATATATGTTTATATATATTTAGAAAAAAAGGAAATCCCTACATGTATGTAAATGTAGTTTCTTCCTTTTTTTTTTGAAAAGTCCCTAAACGTTTTCGTTGTGTACCAAAAATAATATTGATAACTCAAATGACATTTTTTTCCGATACGGATTTTCCCTTTTTTAGAAGTTTTTTAAAAAATAAATCACTCTCTGCTAGTACAAAAACGAAGAAAAAACAAGAAGAAATGAAGAGATTTCTTTTCCTTTTTTTTTTGTGGTGGTTGTTCCTAGTATGGTTAGGGACATGAAATGCGTTGAGAGAGTTGCCAGAAAATAATAATGTTTTAGCGTCAGTATATGTAGGTCATATATGGCGATAGTAAAATTATAATACTACAAATAACAATAATCAATATATTTTATATGAAGTAATAATAAGAATTATCTCTTAATAAACCCACGATACAGGAACCCATTGAGGTTGCGAATGAATTTTCTCCATGGTGGTCTCCAGGATGGAGATGGTTTCTTCGATGTCATTGTTCACTATCACCATGTCAAAGAGATGACCATAAGCCCGACGGAGAATCTCCGACTCCCGAACCAAACGTTCCAGACTCCCATCAAACTGCGTGACCGAACAAATAAATATAGGGGAAAAAAACATAGAAAACCATTTAGTTCCAATATTCCTGGTATCAATGAGCACAAAGACTTATGGATATTCCATGTTTTTTTTTACACGTCCATTCTCATATTTGTACGGGGGGCACACACCAATAGTATAGTAATAAACGTCCATTTACGACTTTCACCACCCCTCATATCCGACCCAGTTCTTTTACGTTACATTTTTTTTACACTCCCTCAACTCAATTTCCTCACCCGTGATGAACAAGAAAATCCTAATTTCCTTATTGCATTACATTGTTACCCGGGGTAACCTCCGTCATCCTCCCTGTCTGTCTGTCCGCTCTCATTATTTGGGAATATTATACAAAGGCAAGGAGATGACGAAAAAAAAAGAGTATAGAGTCAGATGAAAAAAAAAAGAAGAAGGGGAGGAGAACCATCCGGTAAGAACACTTGCACTTTTGTTTCCTACCCTTTTACTCCTCTCCCTCCCCAGGACACGCAATACAATCATTACCCAAGACTGCCATTACTACATCATTGTAAATACTAGACTCTTTTTTTTTTGTTCTCTCCAAAGAGGATCGTCCATTTCTGTGGGGTAGGGGTAAAAAAATGGGGGGAAGGGGGGACAAAAAAAACGAAGAAAGACATGGATTTTTGTGAAGATTCACAAAAGCTAAAAACTTCTCTTCGTGCTTTTTCCTGCCATATACATATGTACTACTAGTCTTATTACAGCAGTTGGCTCAGTGAACATCGTAGGGTGTGCTTGGCCCGGGATGGCTGATGGCACACACGGACATCTTCACTGTCTTTCCTGAATGTAGCTTCATAAAATACCTTGATTTTTCCTCCTCAACACACAGACCCTCTACCCATGGATGTAACCTTATAGATGTATAGCAGAGTCGACTTGAGGGAAACAGAGATTTTGGGAGCAACCGAGGATGAGCAAGGACCCTAGCAGGAAAGGAGAGAGAGGGGGAGGGAAAAGAGAAGAGGATAAAGAGGGTGGAAAGAGAGAGAGAGAGAGAGAGAGAGAGTGAGAGGACTCACTTTATCTCAGATAAAGTGCGGGAAGAAAGGTGAAAGGAGAGAGAAGGGGGAGAGTGAAAGGAGACGGAGAAGAGGGAGAGTGAAAAGAAATAAAAACTAAGAGGAAAGGAAGAGGTTCCTTTTTTTTTACAAGTGGAGAGGGAAAGAAAACGGAGAGGAAAAAATACATGATGGCAAGTCAAACTACCAAATTTACTTGTCCTTCCAACCCCTTTCAAGCGAACGTGAAAATGGTCCTTACAGGGATTTTAAAAAATTTAACGATTCTTTTATAACGTCGTTAGAAATCTGAGTATTTCAATCTTCTCTCACAGCCTTTCGCACTCACTATCTGTAGTGGTGGTAGGTTGACACCATGTATTCCCTGCATGTGACCTCCCGTATAATTTTTACACAGAAAGTCTCTCAAACAGTGTACATAACACTTTCCTGTTTTCCTACTGCCCCGGCAAACTTCTTCTATTTCCTCCATCTCCTCCTATTCTTCTTGTCCTCCTACGTACCTTATGTATGTATAGGTATATGTATGCGCACTTCTCCTAAAGGAGAACTCTTCTCCTCCACCCTTCCAACACCCTCACTCACACGGACTGACTCACAAATAGCACAACTTATCACATCCAGTTCAATGGCTAGTATAATATGAAAAGTGTTCCTCAGAGTGGTTTGATTGAATTTTTCACTTTTATGGGTGTTCCCTTACAATTAAATGCGATCAGATATAACCGTCTGAACTTCACAGGAGAAGAAAAGGAGGAAGGCACCGGCACCAGACACAATACATATAAATGCCTCTTGCTCTCCTACGATGACTATATATGAATATATACTACAACATCTTCCCTCCATGTCTTCCCCCCCCCATCACGCCCTTAATTTTTTAATACTTCTTCTACACTTTCTTCCTCCCCTGCAGGTTATACAACTCCTATGTTATAGTATAGCTCTCCCATTTCATAAAAAAGCATGCCCCTTTCTATTATGTCATAGGATACTAAAGGACAGGGTTGGAGAGTAACAAAAAGCATGCGAGTCAGACAGAGAGAAAGTAAGAGAAGGAATAACAGATGGAAAGTAAGACAGAGAGAGTCCCAACACAGAAAGTAAGAGAGTCAGAAAAAGTAGGAAATTCAGAGAAAAAGAAAATAAGAGAGTCAAAACAAGAAAAGGTAAGCGTTAGAGAAAGAGAGAAAGTAGGCCAGTCAGAGAAAGAAAGTGAGAGCCAGAGGAAGAGAGAAAGTGAAAATCAGAGAAATAGAAAATAATAGTCATGAAGGGAGAGTTAAACTCAGAAAAACAGAAAGAAAATGAGCCAGATAAAGTGAGAAATAAAAAAGGCAGAAGGGAGAGAGAGAAAGTAAAATAAAGAGAAAGAAAGTATGGAAGTCAGAGAAAGAGAAAGTAGGAAAGTCCGAGAAAGAGAGAAAGTAAGGCAGTCAAAGAAAGAAAGTGAGAGAGTCAAAGAGGAAAAAGATAAGAGTCGGAGAAAGAGAGAAAGTGAAAATCAGAGCAAGATACAAAATGAAAGAGTCAGAAAGAGAAAGTGAAAGCCAGAAAAACAGAAATCTAACGAGCCAGATAAAGAGAGAAATATAGAGTGTCAGAAGAGAGAAAAAGCAAAATAAAGAGAGAGAACGATATCGTAGGAAGAAATCACATGAAAAAGTTGCAGAAAATGTACACAATATAGTCCCATTCTAAGAAGGACTAAACACGGGCACAAAGATCGAGAGCAACAAAGAAAGAAAAAGGAGGAAAATCGCGAAACATCCTTTTTTCTTTCTCTTTTCCCTTGAACTGCATTCACTTTCAGGCTTATAGTCTTTTTTCCTCCTCTCATTCTTCTTTTTCTTCTCCCGCTCCTTCCATAATACTTCAAGGCTTGGTATACAGTACACACAGGCAATTCCTTCTCTTCCACCTTCTCCTCCTACTTCAATACCACTTTTCTCAATATAAACGTATTGTATATATATACGTATGTATATTAAATTCCTCTTTCCCTCTTTACGTCCGTCTCACTCTCTCTCTCTCTTCCCGCAAAAAGAACCTCTGTATAAAGGATTTACCCCAAATGTACATACGTACAGTAAGTGACAAGTTTTGTTACCAATTCAATACACATTCACACGTAGGAAGACGGACACACACATATAGTAGAAGACAGTAACAACCTCAGGAGGAGGAAGGTGAAATCCACAAGAGAGAAAAAACCTTTCTCTCCCACAACCTCAATCTTCTCCCCTCTGTCCATGTCCATAGAAGATGTGTACAAAAAAAAATTGGAGAGAGCGAGAGAGAGAGAGAGAGTCAAAAGGAAGAGAAAAGTGACTTAAATTCTTTGACTTTATTTACTACGAATATCCCCCATCACACACGTACATAATTTAAGCTCAGCTTTTATTATTCCATCAAATAAATCTATACCCGTTTACCGCCACCATCACGACGCTAAAGTATGACGGAAACGGTGGGGGTAAATGCGAAGGAAGACCCAATGTATACATGGACGTACATATATATTTTGTCACGTAAAAGAAACAGAGAAAACATAAAAAAAAATAGAAAAGAAAAGGAAATTACGTATCTCACACTTACATCAGCGACAGTGTTGAGTGCTGGAGCTGCAATGAAGACAACAAATGGAGCAAATTCCGCACACCGAAGAATTTTCATGGCTTGAGGTTCCACGTCTAATATAGCCACTAGACCTGGAGGCAAACACAAACACAAATACCATCACATTAGTAGTTGAAAGGAAATGCTAATAATAATCGTCATCATCCAAAATAAACTTTCATAGCTTATTGCCTCCTACACCCGTCCTATATGAGTCAATAAACACCCACTTTCTTTTACACTCACCGCAAGCCTATAGTTTTGCCCAAAATCACTATACAACCCGTTGGACATACGTATACGTGTGTATGCAATGATGCTGATATAAAGGGAAAACCACATGGCATATACATATGAGTGGGAACAAAGGATATACTACATAGGACACTACCTTAGCTCCTTGTTTATAAGGAGAGTGAGAGGAAGAAGAAAAGGGAATAAACACATTACAAATTCCAAACAAACTCTCAAAGAAGGGGGTAGCTGTAAGTGTACTCAAAAATATACTTCTGTACCCCTCTCCTCTTCTGCCGCCGACCAGTAAAAAAGGGGAGCGAAACGGGCACAACCCAAATGTAAGGGACCAAATGTTTAAACTCGACTTGAATTTCAGAGCTTTCAAGGGTGCTAAACATAAGGAGCCTTTCAAACTTGAATAGACGGGCGGGAGGAAGGGATTGAAGAGATGGGATAGAGTTCCATTTGAATGGAATAGTAAGGGAGGCGGATGAGGAGAGGAGAAAGGATTTCAACACACCAAAAGCGGGATTTTGGCGCGGAAGGAAAGGGATGAAAATGGCGGCAAAGAGTCAGGGGAAGACGAAAGGAGGGGAGGACAACAAAAATGGGGAAAAGAGATCCACCGAAGTAAACAGGAGGTGGATACAGAGACGAGGAAAGAAAAGAAAGTGACAGGAGATGAAAAAAAGAGCCAAAGAGAGATATAGGGAAGATGAAAAGGGAAAATGAGAGGAGAAGCAAAACGTCAGAGACGGGAAAAGAAAAAAGAAAATCAGAAAAAACTGAGGGGACGAAAACATGAAAAAACGGAGAGTCAAAGAAAAATGAGGGAGAGATGAAAAGAAAAAAATAGCGGAGAAGAGAAAGAGCCAAGCCCAAGAAACAGGCATGGATCAAGGAAGAAAAACGAGGAATGTCGAAGAAGCAGGAAGTTAATAAAGAGGACCATGAAGATAAAGGTAAAAAAAAAAAGTAGCCAAAGAAAAACATAAGGCAGGGGATGAAATGAAAAAGGAAAGGGAAAAAGAGAATAAATACATAAAATAATAGCACGGGAAAAAAAAGAACGAGGGAAAACTCGTAACATCAAACACATGTAATGTATGGTACATATATGCCAACACAAAGTAGATGCATACAAGGACCACACACTCAACTTAAAGTGCTTTCCAATATCCTTTCCGCCTAGAAACTAGGGAGAAAAAAAAGGGGGGCAAAAATACAGATCTTGATGCTCCTGTAAGTCCTAGCCTTATTCCTTCCCTCCCCCGCAGAGACGATCCTTTATTATTTTCTTTCCGCAAAAATAATAACCAAACTCCCAACATATCCTGGGAAAATACTTTTGATGGCAACTGGAAGATTGCATCAACCAAAAATTCGTACAAAAAAACAGAGATTTTTTTTTACGGAGGAAGAACAGAAGAAGAGGAACAGAGGAAATGGCAAATTTCTGTCAAGAAAACTTCGGTCATTCTAGTAAACCGAGTGCTGAAGCCGGGAAAACATCATTTTCGGGATTCTTATTCCAGCAGTTCATCTCCTCAGCCTTCCCCCTCACATCCCCGTCATCACCTCCATTTCGCACAGTTTCCCATGATTACCGTTAATTCCAAATATTTCTTTAATTAAGTTAATTCCTCCCGTCAACGGAAGACGCCCCAAATAAAATTTAATTATGAATTATTAGTCCAACGAAACTTGTAGGAATTCCCAGGGTGGAAGAGACTCTCAAAGAACTTTCCCACAAAACATCGTACATACAAAGTTCGTACATAAACTTCAAATACATCCATGGAAATATCAAAACAGTGTAGATATATATAGATACAACTTTTTGTATGTACTTTACATGTGTACACACATGGAAGGAAGGACCCATGCGCAGAGAATCCGAACGCGCGAAGAAGATGATGATGAGAGGGAAAGAATGAAAGAGGAGAAGTAATAAAAGTAATAACAACAATGTATTTCTGCAAGGGATGTGTGCAGAAATAAATCTTTTAATCCTGATGGAAAGAACTTTTCCCAGAAACTGTTAAATGAAACCAGAAAATAATTCTTGGAGAGAGTGGGATGATGGCAAAAAGGAGGAGGGAAAAGAGAGAGACAGAGAGAGAGAGAAAGAAAAAAAGTTAGTCAACAGCCACAACTCATAATAACCTTGGTGGTATAGAAAAGGAACAAATAAGTAGAACACACTCCTAGTTCTTCCCCACAAAAATGTATGACGGATGGAAGATTAAGACAGTGAAGGAAAGAAAGGAAATGTTTTTTTTTGCTGGGGAAGGAGGGGGAACAGAGGGAGGTTGGGTGGGAGTTGACTGAGAAACTTCTGAGAAGAGTTCCTTTCATTTTCTAGAGGTCACAATATCGGAGATGGTGCCAGCCGTGGCAGGGCAACAATAATAATTATTATTACATAAGACTTTCTCCACAAGCCTCCCTGCCTCCCGAATAATTGACGAATTGCACAGATGCATCCCTTCTTGTCCTTGTCAATGCCAGTATACGTCGCTATTAATAACTCTCACAGAGCAATTCATCCTCAGACTAGTAAATTGTCTTATGCAATCCTACAGAGTCTATATACATACATGCCTTCATATAAACCTTGCAATGGACACCTTGAACTCAAAAAAAAAAAATTAGCGATAACCCTCAGTTATGACGAGATGACAGCGAACAAAGTACAGAGAAAGAGGACAAGAATAAACATAAAAATACGTACCGTCAGCTTGAATCCGCCGGATAGTAGCTAACTTGGTGCCATACATGGCTTCCTCATGAGTTCCATACTCAAGGTACTCGTTTGCAGCAATGTCAGACATCATTTTTGAATGAGAGACGAAGTAGTAATTACGTCCATCCTCCTCATCAGGCCTAGGGGTTCTTGTTGTGTGGGGAATAGGATACGCGTACAGGTCCGGATGTCGTGAAATCAAGCAATTCTTAATGTGACGACGACCCACGCCGTGAGCCCCAAGGAGCACTAGACTCTTGCGTCGGAAAGCTGTTGAATTAATATTTAAAAAAAAAGACAAAGGGCACCATTAGTTTTATACCAAAAAATCATCTTAGTAATCTACACGGGGCACAATTCGTATCTTAAACTGTATGTACGGACCATCTTACAAATGCAAATACGTATGTAAAAGTACCAAAAAAAAAAAAAGAGAGTTCAGTATTTCTTAATCCCCGCAGCATTTTAACAAGCACAGTTGTATAACCATTGCCCCGTACATTAGAACATACATCCCGGCTCAAACAAACACCAAAGGAATAAAAAAGAGGAAGAAAAAAAAACCCCCACTCGCAAGCCCCCGTGCTCTCTTCCCCATCTTCTCCACTGGGAATGACAAATGTTATCAACATTAACAAAAACAGAGGCGGCAGTGGAAGCAGCAGGAGGGGAAACAGAAACAACAAACAAAAAAACCAACATTGAGAGTGAGAGAGAGAGAGAGGGAGGAAACGAGAGAAAGTAAAAGAGAGAGAGAGAGAGAGAGAGAGAGAGAGCGTGAAAAAAGTCAGGGAGCAAGTGAAAGTGGCAGGGAGAAAGTGAGGGAGGGAGAGCGGGAGGAAGTGTAGCAACAAGAAGAAGGAAAAAGCACACCATTTCATGTGTCACCAACCATTTCCCCCTAACCTTTTTACTTTTTCAGTACCCCACCGCAAGACTCCTCCACATAATAGAAGCCGTTTATTTAATCAAAACATATACGAGCGAACCCAAGTAAATGCATTTCATTTTCCATGTGGTAAAAGTAGATTAATTTCTTTATTAAAAAAAAAAAAAAAAAAAAAAACAAAGAAAAAAAACTTTTGCATACAATTTTTTGTTGTTGACTATACAACTACTTTTGTTACCATTCTTATGTAAACACTATTCCCATTACAAGCTCCAAGGTAGGAATAATATCATTGTCAAGACGAAGGAAACAACAATCCCCTGCTCACCCACTAAGTTCTCATTTTAAGTATGAGACTGAGACGTCCATAGAAATGGAGGAGGCCGTACTTCCTTCTCCCCCACCTCTCTCTACTTCCACATAATAATTATGCATGCCAAGAGGGAAAGAGAGAGAGAGAGAAAAAGAAGAGAGAGAGAGAGAGAGACAAAAAAAGGGTAGTAGCAGGACAAAAAAAAGTTTGCGAAAAAAAAATTATTTTTTATACACAAGTACGTTTGTTATGTAGACAAAAATAAACAACTTGCAAATCAAGTTGCAACTATGTACTATCTGTACCGCTGCCTTCCTCTATTACTTCAAGCCACTCCTCGTCCTTTCAAACACAGAGAGCTCCCAACATTCTCTGAAGAGGATGCTGTTGTTGTTGTTTCCTTTACTTAATTTTTTTCATTTTCAAGTCATAAGGGAAACATCTTCACGTTTTCTAATGCCTCTCCGACTCCCTCCTTCCCTTTCTCCACTGACTTTTACGCTCTTCCATACCCGAACCCCATATTCTCGTATACTCATCCCCGAAAATCTTGTTAGTTAAAAAAAAAGTCCGACAATACGCCTCGGACTAGCTCTACGAAACCGTAGGGAAGGCAGTCTCAATTTTTATATCTTCCTCTTCAGACACTTCCTACAGCTATCTATAGATATACAAACGAACTACCGCCCTGGGATGGAACCTCTTACAAAGTCAGGACGAGGCAAAACGGAGTCAAGCGAAAATTGAAAGGCGACGGGGATATTGAGGATAGGGAACAAAAAGTGATTACGTCCAATCCGTACATTATTCAAGAGTGACAGAAAACAGCTTCCTTCGCAATACAATTTAATGGAAGAAATAAATTTTAATTTGTTTTTTTTACTAAATAATCCTCTAGCCCTTGATATCGGAGAAAGGTACTTTCACTTCCTGTGAAAGCTACCATATGAAGTAAATTCTATTGATAAATCCTTATTTCGCAAAAAAAAAAAAGTTGGCCGTAGTCCGTTTTGTTTCCCTACAGATAATCCCATGTCCACAGAATAGCTGAGGGAACAGAAACAGGGAGGAACAGAAGGAGCAGGAAGGATCGAGACAATGATAGACAAGCCGGAAGAAAGCACTCGAGAGGAATAGACGAAGAGAGACAATGCTGAGAAAGAGTGGGGCTGACACAGACAGCAAGAACACAACTTGAAGTCTGAGAGCCCGAGCGAAAAATGATGAGAACTGGAACGGAGAAAAAGGGCGAGAAAGAAGATAAAGGAAGGAGGCAAAGAGACAGAAGGGGAAGGAAGAGATCCAGAAAAAAAAGAGAGGAAGCGAGAAGAGAATGAAACGACAGGGGGGAAATGCGAGCTTTAGCAACAACAAGAAAGATTACGGGAGACTCAAAGGATAATAGAAAGAGTAAAAGCAGAGGGAAATAAGGAGAGGAAACGGGTGAGTTAAAAAGCTTCTGAATATGAAATGACTGGCAATAATAAACAAATTTTATTTCCCGATTGAACACACACACATACACATGAAGGCTTCCCCTCCCCTGCTTTCTCCCAATTCCATCAATTACTCCTCCGTATCCTTTCTCTCTCTCTCTCTCGTGCTGTTTAAAAAACGGCGGATGTATAAAAAAGAAGATGAATTTAAAAAAAATTGCACATAAAAAACTCCACATTTCCTTCTATTACTTCCCTGCAAAGGTGGTAAATGTATAGATATTTGCGTACTAAAAATTCTTATACTTCCCATAGCATACCTATACCTAGGAATTAGTACTGCATCTCAACTTATAGCTATCCCTAGCACAATTGAAGACCATCCTTTTCCCGCTCCTTCTATCGTTTTCTTCTTTTTCAAGTATTTTTTCACATATCCATTTTGGCCAAGAAAAAAATAGACCTTACATGTAATGTGCAAGATAAAAAAAAACTTTACTGAGCAACATTTTTCCCCTTCTATCGCATAGAGCCCTCCCATACACACACACAAATTAGAAGTATACTCTTCCCTCCTTAGCCCCTAAGAGTTTTTCTGTAGGTTTACAACTACAGTTCAACTTCTCTCCTTTTTCTTCTCGCCGACAGTGTTTTATATGCCAAATGGTTAGGAAAGAGCGGAGGGGAGGAAAAATCCTTGCTCCTACTGCCGTATTTTTTCCAATGGTAATCCAAACTTCAAACTTTTTTTCGAGGTTGTTGGAATATATAAGAAAAAATAACACCTGCGCACTCTCAAACACACTTAACCACATGTACATACGTACGGACAAGAAAGAATCTCCTCACAGAAATTAAATTAGAAATAGATAGCTTATTTTTAAAATAGCGTAACTCTGTCTCTCGTTCTCTCTCTCTTCGCTTCTCATATCATTCCATGTACGAAAGAAAAGTAGGCCGAACGTAAAAGGAAGAAGACCAAAAAGGGGGTAGGGAGAGAGAGAGAGAGAGAGAGACAAAGACGAAAAAAGAAAAATTTGAGCTATATCCGAAGAAAATGCTAGAAAAAAAGAAATGAGCGGGAGAGAGAGAAAAGAGAGAAAGAAAACCTGAATTGGAAATTTGTACAAGGGCAAGTACGTGTCTGGAGCACACAACTGAATATTTTGTGAGTATAATGAGTGAATCTCTTCTAAGGTTTTCCCACGTGCTTGGAATTTCCGAAGCTTAAAGCATACAGGAAATCATCGGAAGAAGATGAGAGGAAGAGCAAAGAAAGGCAAAGAAGTAGTAGTAGTACCAATAAAGCTAGAAAAAAAATAAGAATGGAAAGGGGGAAAACCGAGAAGAAACAGTACAGTTAGCAAAGGAAAGAGGGGGAGGGAAATGAAGGTTGAAGGAGAAAGAGCTAAAAAAAGGAGGGAAAGTTAGCATACACTATATCCACTTTCTGCACAACTCCCATTCCATTCTATCCCTGGCAGTATATTCTCCCTAATAGCTGTAGTTCTTCTTCCTCTTCTTCTCCTGCCTTTGTACCTTCCAAATCACCAGCATCTACTGGTAAAACTCACGGTGCGAGGAACAAGAAGAATAAGGAAGAAGAGGAGGAGAAGAAGAGGAAAAAGCTTGATGCTGTCTACTTTCACTGTAGTTAAAGTGCATGGAATGATTAATGAAAAGTGATTTAAAGAATGAGAGCAATTCGCAATCTAAGTCTTAATATAATGTCTTGTACCTTTTCCTGCTACATAGGAAGCGCAACTTTTCGTGAAAATGTGAAGTATGAACTTGTGAGTGGTGTGTATGTGTGTGTAACAGTATGCCACCCCAAATCCTCTTCAACGGGAAAGAGAAAGGAGGAGAAAGAGAGCCATATAAATGCAAACAGAGCAAGTTGAAAAAGAGTAGACGAGAGAGAAAGAGACACAAAGATAGAAAGAAAGGCAAAGAGAAACAAACACAGGGAAGGAGAAACAGAGAAAGCGCGTAGAAAAAATGAGGGAGATAGAGGAAGGCAGTGACAGAGAAACACAGAGAGAAAGTAAGTTATAGAGGAAGAGGAAAAAGTAAGACACAGGGAGAGATATAGAGGACGACAGAGAAAGCAAGACAGAGGGAAAGAGGAAGAGAGAAACAGAGAACGAGAGAGAGAGAGAGGAGAAGAAGAGATAATGAGAGAGAGAGAGATAAAAGCAAAAGAAAGTAGAAGAGAGGGAAAAAGAAAGAAAGAGAAAGTAGGAGAGAGGGAAAAAGAAAGCAAGAGAAAGCAAGAGAAAGTGAAAGAGAGGGAAAAAGAAAGCAAGTGAAAGTGAAAGAGAGTGAAAAAGGAAGAGAGAGAAAGTAATTACAGATGGAACAAGAAAGCAAGTGAAAGTGAAAGAGAGTGAAAAAGAAATAGAGAGAAAGTAATTACAGATGGAACAAGAAAGCAAGAGAGAAAGTAATTAGGCATGGAAAAAGAAAGCAAGAGAGTGAAAGACAGAGGGAGAGAGAAAGTAAAAGTAAGAGAGGGAGAGAAAGAAAAAAGAGGAATAAAATGAGAAAGAGAAATGTTATGCTTGAATCCTTTACTGATCACACAAACCATTATTATTGGAACGGCACACACACATAGCTTTCTCCTCCCATACTAAATTACGGTCTCCATATATGCGCATATGTTTCCCATCTTGGTCCCTCTCCCTAGTAGAAAAAAAGTATAAAGAATTCACTTGTCTATATACATATATCCTCTATCCCAACCGCTATTACTCCTACTTACTACTCCTACTAGACCTACTCCTGCAGCTACTACTACTACTACTACTACAACTCCCACTATCACTAGTCCTTCCTGCACTAGAGTGATAAGAGAGCCCGAAATATGTCTATCTACAACTTGATAGAAGCCTGGGAAAAGGGAAAGAGAGAGGAAGATAAGAAAGGGAAGGAGAGAGAGACGGGGAATGAGAGAGAAAGTTGAAAAAGAAGAAGACACGCCAAGAAAGAGGAATGCAGGCATTCTCGTGTAAATAAGACATTATATTTCCCCTTTCTCAAGGCTCTTTCTCCTCCAACCCCCACGTATCCATCCCTGAAGAAGATCGTACAAGGACAGGAAATTCTTAAGAGTAGTGGAAATTCCCTTTCTTATTCCCATACATATCTCTTCTTATGTAATACTCATACTCATATGTCATTTATTTCCCAACCAATTAATTACAACCTTTTTTTCTCCCTCTCTCTCTCCTCTTTCATACGACCATTCTCTGGCGTCTCCACCACCACTGTAATAGTTAGTCCTTATTCGTGTGTCTTCAGCTTCTTATCTTACGAGAATGAAAGACGAAGAAAGAAGAAGAAGAACAGAGGGAGAAAGAGATGGAACAAGAGCATTTTGGTTCATTTTGTGGCTTTGTCTTACATATAAATTTAATATTAATCTCCATACTTCTTCTATGGGAAGTCTCCTCTCTTTCCCCTTGTATTCTCACTCTCTCAGAGCCCAATTTCTCTCGCCCCCTCATCCTTCTCACTGGTCTGAAACAAATTATTTCAAAACTATTACTTCACTCCCTGTTACTTTCATGCAATTACCATTCCCCCCAACTCCCACTGTCTCTCCAATTTTAAAAAGGGAGAAAGGAGATTAAGCTCAAAAACCATGGCAAGTTTCCCTACATAGGATTCCTTGATATTCTCCATTTCCCCCTTGTCTCTGTACATTTTTGATAAGGGCGGCCGATGCAAAAAATCTAAATCCACACGTCCAAAAAAAAGCCTGACTAGTACAGGAACCCTTGGAAACATTGAAGTGGATGAAAAAAAAACTTTCCCCTTTTTTCTCAAATACCAATTTTCTTCTTTCAAATGTACTCACCCAAATCCAAATCCATATCATTTCCTCCTGCAATTTACCCTAGCTTCCACACTACCTCCCAAATGCTACTGCTATCCCAAAAGTCTTCCGTACCTCCCGTATAGTCACTGTAAAAAAAAAGAATCCAAAAGAGCAGGGAAACCAAAAGTCTTTTTTCCAACCCCCCTTTCTTCCTCACTAATGCATCTTACAACGTCAGAAGCGCAGAGAAAGAGAGAGAGAGAGAATTCGGAAGAGAGCAAAGGACTAGACGGAAAATACAGACTGTCCAAAGAGGTTTTTCGACTTTGTAGCAAAGGAAAGAGGACCTTTTTGGAAAGTCCATATAATTATATTTCAAGAGGGCCGGGGTTGGTTGAGAGAGAAACATTATTATTATCATTATGGCCGTGTGTTTCACTTACTCCCCAACTCAAACAATGGTCTACTATGGTGGAAATTCTCAATATGCATCAAATATGTATGTAATATCCCGGTCCACAATGGCATTATCAATACCAATGGTCAAAAAGCGCACCACTGCCACAAAATCCCAAAGAAAATAACGGAAAACATTCAATGCGCACAGCAGGGTATGTATTTTTTCACCATCCAAAGGGGTAACATGTGTCCCTATGTTACTTTTTCTTTCATTTTTTTTAAATTCGAAAGAAACTAAAAGCTTTAACACTGAGTATCCTACTTGTACATGGTTATTATAAATATAAACACGTACATTTATATACACACATGGCTACATTCGTACATCCCGTGTGAGGGGTTTCCAGGAAGATTGTAAGAAAGAAGATAGACACATACAGACAAGGAATGGGACCCGGAGAAGGAAAAAAAACAAGCTCCTCCACCACACACGTGGAGAAAGTAAAGGTCTTGCTTGGTCAGTACGAACTGTTTCCCTTCAACTTTTCAAAATTCACTTAGGTGAGTGATACTGAACACATACGCATACGGAAGAAGTAGAAAAAAAAGAAGGATGTGCAAAAAAGGAAGAGTAAGAGGAAAAAGGGAAAGAGACAGCAAAAGGAAAATATAGAAAAAAAAGTGGGAAGAGGAGAAAGATTTTCTTTGCTCGTACGGACACCGCACTTTCACTGCAGCAAAGTACTTACGATTTATCCCATTCTCCATCCCGTAGACATTCTTACAAGTAGGAACATAAAAAAAATCTACCACGAATTTGAGACTGTATGCATAAAAACTGCTCGAAAATGAATTTATTGGTACACCAAGGGGGAGGGAAAATCTACTACCTTCGTTTTTTCCTCTATCTCTCTCTCTCTATTTCTTCCTATAGAGCCACCACTACCACCACCAAAAAACCTAACCTCCCCTCCTCAGAAGGAAGAGAAAAAAACTGTATATACACACATAAAATGCATTATTGAAAGGAATTTTTACACATACATACATACGTGCATACACATCTAGGATCTTGTATTCAATTTTTCTTCTATTTCTCCCCTCCCAACTCCTTCACATCCCACTACAACTTTTTTTTTCTCTTTCCACAACTACAACATCCGGAACCAGACAAGAAGTAGCGGCGGAGGAGGAGAAGTGGTGATGGTGTAACCGCGTTCCCATAAAAACCAAATTTTGATAAGTAAATTTTACTTGCTACATACGTGTACACATATTCCATAGTAAATTCAAACCATATGGCATGAAGATTGTATAGAATGATGATGGTGTATGATAAAATGGTTTCGTTTTTTCCTTTCCTTTCTCTCTCTCTATCTCTCTTTATATTTCTACTTTCCTTCTCCGTCTTGGTAGCTCTAAGTGTATACATATTGATATTTATATATACATGTGTAAGTAGGCAAAAGACTGCGACGTTTGCTGCTACTCCTGGTACAGTAATACTTGACAGGATGAGCGAGAGAAAGAGAGAAAGTGGGAGAAGCAAAGAGGGAGAAAGTGATGGTTGAGAAGGCGAAGAGCAGGAGAAAGAGCAATAGTGCACGTGCTCAATTGCATTATGTAAAGCACAGGAGGCCAGAGCATTTATTCAATCTGCAAATATATCCTATTGAGAGAAAGCAAGGTGGGTACAGGAAACCAGGGTGGATTTGAGGATAAATCATAGATCTGCACAAGTACATGGTCACTATTCTTAAGCAGAAGGACGGAGAAGGCTCCATGGCATCCCGATGCTCACCTTCTACATCATTCAAAAACTATCTCAACTCTAAAAACTCCTTCACGATATTTCCAATTTTTCTTCCGTTTCCTCTCTCTCTCTCTTTACTTTTCATCTTCCATATCTTCTCCTCCCCCTTCAACTTTCAAGAGCTACCACGCTCGTTTCTCTCTCCCCACTCACTCGAACGTTAAAATGAGCTACCACACCTGCACTGGTAATTAGCACATTCTTTAGAAATTGGGTCAACACAAAGTGGAACAAATTTTTCTAATTAAAACCTTCCCCCCCCCCGCCGAAAAAAATACATATTTCTCTCCCTCCCTACCCTTCCGCCTCTGCATCAGAGTGAAAGAAAAGAGAAGAGAGAGAGAAAAAAAAGTTTCCCACACTTTCTTCCGATTTTTTTCCATCCTTCATCTCCGTCCTGCTCCAGCAACTCATCGTCTATTTTTTTCTTATATGCTTCTCTCTACCCACACTTGGAGCGAACGCCGCTAAAACGCATGATTAATTACGATAGTGAAAGCACATCATTCATACTTTACGACAAGGACTATCATCCGGATTATCGAGAACCCTAAGAGATTGCTGAGTGGAGCCCAATCGTCATCATTTCTACCTCATGTCCTTTTTTCCCCTTACTCCATTCTCTCTTCTTCTTCTTTCTCCCATTTTTTTATGTACATTCTCCCTGACCACCAGAAAAAAAATGGCAGACGCAAAACATCTGAGCATTTACCCCCCGGGACACTTCTTTTTCCTCTCTTCTACTGTAGTAAGACAGTAAGCCGGGGTAGCCACAGGTCACCAGAGAAATTACCGACACAACGAGAACATTGGACACACGCACATTTTTTATCCTCCGTCCTTCCTTCAACTCCAGTAGTTGTTTTTTTCCCTACCCTTTTCCCCCATCTCACCTCCCTCATCCCTCAACACTATCTCCTACACTGGTGTGAGTATAAAGAGTGCCGAGTACTTTCCTATGTCCAACGTTTACAAAATAAATGACTAGCTTTTGAAATCACCCTCCTCCTACTACTACGACTGTTGCCCCGAAGTCTCCAGCTCCCTTTGTGGTCTCGTAGTAATCCTGCGGAAGGAAGGAGGAGGTGCCACCACCACTGCTTCATGCAGCTTCAATGTCGGGAGGTTAGGAAACAAGGGGGGGAATATAGAATCTCTGCTTCTCCAAATAACCCATAGCTCCTGAAACATAAAATAAACACTGCCCACAAGTCTATAATACAAATACTGGAAGGCATTCCCTAGAAAATATTATGTACTCGAGTACATCCGTAGGAATATAAAGGGGGAACCCACGAATGTAACTGCACGAGTCCCAAGTCTACCCAAAGGCACATTCTGGAACACTGGACGAGAAGAAGAGTATGGGGTAATGGGAAACTTTTCCAGTCCCAACAAATGGATGCCTAAGTATTATATGTATACATCAACAAAATCCTATATATATATATATATACAGGTATATATACCCATAGTCAAACATACATGTATGAGGCCCCTGTACATGCTTTTGTAAGAGATTCACGACTGACACACGTAACGGCAATTAAACTGAATGAGTTGTTATTATTGCAAAAAATAATTATCAAGTACCTCTCCAAGTGCACTACGACGGCTGCGTCTCATGCCCAGACATACGGGCTTGAATAATATGTGTGCTGTATACCTCCAAAAATGTATTTAAGAGTCAGGGAAAGGGAACGAATCAGGGAGTGAGAGTCAGAGAGGGAGAGGGAGAGAGAGAGAGAGAGAGAGAGAGAGAAAGATGGAGAAAGGAAGAGAACGACAACGATGGAGCAAGAGAGAGAAAATCAACCAAAGTGGAACATATCTCTAGTGTATAAGAGGATATAAATCCTTTTGTACAAAAACTCAACCAGTCAAGCACACACTATGTATGTAGACACTTTGGACATACCGCTATATATATAAGTGTGTAAATGCTCCTTAAGTCTCTTCCCTCCTCCTATCTCTAGAAGAAGAGGAGCCGGAGGATGAAGAAGGAAAGAGGGAACTTTCACCCACAAGCACCAAGTCCTGGCCGAGTGTAACGAGTATAAAACAATAAAACATAATCTGGAAACTTTTAATAGAAAATCAATACCTAAAACTTACTTTACTCGTACAATATCCTTAATTACGTGGGAGTAGAAGAGCAAAAGCTTTCGCGAGTCTTACAATTAGCTCATAGTTAACACATATTTTGATATCTCCCCCATCCTAGCCCCAGCTCCGCTCATCACCACTGCGAACATCAACACCATCCTCCTATAGCAGCCCCACACTCCAGTCAAACTCTCACTCCAGCCAAATGCTACTCTTCCCTCCACTTAGAGCCCTGCCAATGAGACAGTTACGACTCCCTGACAACATTTTTTTTTTTTGCTTTCCCAAACTCATCCCTCCAATCCCACCACTGCTCTCCAACGAATTCTACGACATGTGTGTCTATCTGTCCTTTAAGAGAGACTAAGCTCTTTGTATTATTGACGAAATATGACATACAAAAGAAAGAAGCATAAAAAGTCCAAGATAGCTGAAGAAAAACAAGAGACCGGGAGAGAGAAAAAATGGAATAACCAGTATGAAAAGACAGGGAAATAGAGGACAAGGATTCCTAAGTAGGGGGGGGAAGGAGAGATAAAAACGAGATTCTGCAGAAAAAAACCACAAAAGCAACTTGAACACATTCGTTTCCAAAGCTCCCATCCCATATACATATGAACATACGTACATGTCGTGGCGCTTCCAAGTACTGACAGGAAATAACATTGTTTATAACAGTTATCCGCATTAACAAAAGAAAGTTAGGAGATGAACAGGAGGGGTAGGCGAGAGAAAGAAGGAGGGAGAGAGGGAGAGAGAGAGAGAGAAAGAAAGAAATAGAATGAAAGAAGACAGAACGAGGAGAGATTGAGGACTCCCGGTCGTACTGGTAGCAGGCGGAAACATAGTAAAATCTGGTTTGTCTCCAGAGACTAATCTGAAAAGCAGTTCTACCTTTACTTTTGTTTATTATACAGCTAAACTCATCACCACCACCTTCTCTGTCTCCTTTCTTTCACTTTCTCTCATTTGCTGACAATAGCAACCTGTGTGGTGAGTACTCATCGTGTATCCTTCTTCTTCACTCCTATGCATTGTTCTAACAATACAAAAGAACTGAGGAGAAAAAAAAGAAGCTTCTCCTGCCACCACTTCAACCTTTCAGGTGCTGGAATAACACAAAAAAAAAGTTGTTAAAGAGGATCAAGCAAAGGTAAACTCTTTTGGCCTATAATAGTGAATCCGACCAACTTACTCGTGAACTTATTATGCCTCAGTGTCAGCCTGAGCTTCTTCACCCACATCGTAACATTCCTTACAAAAAAAAAGGTACAAATAAGAAGGACTGGGAAGAAGGGAAGACAGAAATCCAAACAAGTATTCCAGATAAAGCAGAACAATACATTCCCCTAGCATCTTTTTAAGAAGGAAGCCACATTCATAGTAATACATATAGAGTGAACTTTGTCGACACATATCTTTCATTATTTTTACCTTGGCCTAGAATCACTGTATATGTAGGTGCTTATGTATTATGAACGAGCCGTAATACATGCACGTGAGTAGTCCGTGAGGGACAGTAGGAGGAGGAACAAACGAGAAAGAGAGAGGAAGTAGATGAGATAGAGAGAGAGGAAGAGACGGAGGAAGAGAGAGAGAAAGGAAGAGCGAGAGATGATGGTGTCGGTGTACGACCGGCGCCGAGAAGTCTCTCATGAAAAAACCTTGATGTACTGTATGTTTTAATGTTAAAGCCCGTAAGGACTCACTGCACAGATTTCCGACTACCATTACATCCTGCAGAACACACGGAGCCACTTTCAAAACGAGAGCAAGAGAGAGAGAGAGACGAAGAGGAGGGAAATGAAAAAACGATGCAAGTGTCCACAGAGAAAGTAGATAGAGACGAGGTAGAACGAAGAATAAGACAAGGAATACATGCCAATTTTCCCCGCAGACCAACTGTACTTTTTATACACTGCGTGTGTTTTTTTAGCCTTTAGAAACAACTTGGCATATTATCCTACTTTTGAAGGTACAATGGAACAATATACATACATACATAAACGCAAGAGTCAAGGAAAAAGAAGAAGAAAGAGAAAAAAAAAGGATTTTCGACTTCTGTAAAGGACGAAAAAGAGTCTTCCACGTTTATTGTAGTGGATGAGGGAATAAGAGACAAAAAAAGAAGAATTGGGAGACAAAGAGTGAAACGTGGAAAGGAGGGTGGCGGAAAAGGATATACACATTATCCTATTCTCACACATACAAAAGCCCTATAAAGATTTACAAGGTGTACGTCTCCATCTCATAACTCCGGGAGAGAAGAGAAACAACTGAGAAGTTTTTCCCCTTTCTCCTACTCAAAAACCACACTGTACAACCGCCACTGACTGCATTGGAAAGTCGGGAGAAAAAGTCAAAAGACAAGAAAGTAGGAGCAAAAAGAGATCCAACTTCCTTTGATTGAGGCAAATACGGGAGAGTCACACCACGGCAGATACAAGGGAAACAAAAAAAAGATTTACAAAGACTACTACAAGAACTGAACAACTGAGCAGAGGGGAAAGAATAAACAAATACCCGACACATTTAACGCAAGTATGGATACGTTGATGCAAAAGGGGAAAAGTAGTGAAAAAAAAACATTTTATGTTTAGGACTTACATTGAAGACGAATAACTTCTTCGTAGGTGTTCAACTCGAGTGAGTCAAAGACAGCATTGTGTTTCGCGGAGTATTTATCCTTTTTGTCATTCTTCTTCTTCTTGCCGAAAAGGCTACAGCTGATCTTACTGTCATCTCCATTGCTCCCCCCACGACCCCCATCCCCGTTGTGTCCATCAAAATTCATCAGACTGCTGACCCCATTGTTCTGACTGTGATGCTTGCCCGACTTGCTCGAGCTGCCCCCGGGTGACTTGCCGGTCGTGCCAACAGCATGAGCAAACCGCCACTCTTGGAGCTCAGGTGAGGGGATCAGCCCTGCCGTGTGACCGAGTGAAGCTCCTGAAGAAGTTGAGGATGTGGAGGAGGCCGACGTGGCTGGTGTATCCAACCGAGCTTGCCACCAGTGGGGGTCGTCTTTTGAAATCACATGGAGAATGTCACCGATCTTAAAGGAGATGCCTGCTTGTGCGCATGGAATCAGTTCATCCTCCATTGGGTCGTAGTCAAATAGGGCTCGTACAAAAATCTAATTTCACACACAGACAGAAACAAAAAAAAAACCATGTCAATTAGTTTTATGGACACTCTTTTCCGTGGTCATGTCTACGGAGCACATTACTCTACATAAAATAAAAAGTACAAATGAATACATACATAACAAAAACATGGTACTAGGAAACTAGGAACCTTCCCCCAAAAAAATGGGACAAGTTTTGTAACAGTAACAATAATAATTATACTTGTAAAAAATCATAACAGTAAAATCCTACAATTATAAAAAAACAATAAAGAAAGAAATCCCAAAACGAAATAACCGTCATAACCAACTTGGATCCTGTATAGATGTACGATCCTAAATAACAAAAAGAAAAACATTTCCCTCAACTGGATGACTGTCCCGGAATAATAGGATGTAAGCCATTAGTATTATTTTAATATGTTCCCTTGTTACTCCCCCTAAAAAATCCTACTTTCTCACTCAATTGTCCTTTGAAAAATACAGGCAGACAAAAATGAAATCCGACCAGAAGACAACCAAAAAGCTCACTTTAGTGAAAGCCCTTGCAACTTCACAATTATAATGAGAAAAAGAATTGTACTATTAAAACCCGCCATGCACACGGAACATGATCCGTTGTTTTTGAATGTTTGTGTATGCTTGTTCCCTTACGCGTACGTTTTGCTTCCAGTAGGAACAACGACTACATTACATTACACTACAGTACGAAATGCATGTTATACGATCTCATTACGTAAATACTCTGGTAGACACACGTAATAACATGTCCATACATACGAATAATTTTGTTTGCATACCACGATCACTTCAAAATTATACCTCAAACAACAACTACAACTAACTACTACAACATATCTCCAACCGCGTTTCTTCAAATTTCCAACAGGTTCATTCAAACATTCCCATTTCCTGACTGGGATTCTAATCATGACACTTTTAATACACACGCACAAACTCAAATAATGCACGACCAAAAAGAAAGAATGGCGATGGAGAGAAAGGAGTAGAGCGAAAGAGAAAGGAGACAAAAAAGAAAAGTCTCCAGAGACAAAAACAAAAGAAAACATTCAGTGAAACCTGTTCAAAGCTTGTGATTTCCTTCTTTTCATCAACGTATTCTTTACCGCGACGACTACAAAGATGCAATAACACATTCAAAGACACTTTCAAGGAAGGAAAAGGCTAAAACAAATCTATACAAGGACTCCCTTCTTCAATTACAAGCATGCATGTTTGTGAGGAGTTCTACTTCAATTTCCCAAAAGGTTTTACGCAATCTACCACTACATATTGGGGCATAATAAATAAAATAATTCAATCACAAAAACTTTTATTTCCCCGAAGGAGCCATGTAAAAACGAGTGTGAGTGTAGGTAAAAATCAGAGTATGTAATATTATTATGAACTTGCCCTCGTGCAGACAAATATATACGTACGTAGACAGGCAGCAAGAGAGAGGGACAGAGGAGAGAGAGAGAGATGCCAGGAAAAGAAAAGGAAACACACATTAGTATTCATGTCTTTCTTCCTTTTCTTCTGACTTCGCTTTTTTTTTACCCCCTTCATCTTTCCTTCGTCCTCCTACTTGTACTTGGGATTGTACAAGAAAGAGGAGAGAAAAGTGAATAAAAAAGAGTAAAAAAAGGAGGTGGTGGAGAAGAGAGAAAAAAAAAGTTGTAGAAAAATTTAAACCACCGTAAATGTGATACTCTCTAAGGGAATAATGTAAAACACTATAAGTTCTCGTCAAAATAGGGAGAGAAAGAAGACACTCCTATTGTATAAATAAACTCATGACTCCTATTCCAAGTTCCCCGGTATCAGTAAAGCAATAACTGCGAGCAAGAAAAAAAAAGACGGAAAACGAGACGAAAGTATGAAAAAAGACTTCCCTCTCTGTTTATAATGGAGTAAACAATAAAATTCAATTCCGTCTCCTCTCTTCCTCCTGCATAATATAAAGATTTGTATGTGTTTGTTATATTAAAAAAAAGAAAAAACACCCACACATCCAGGGAATAGAGGAAAAATACATGCATCCATACAAATGCATTGTACGTCCCACGTGTAAAAGGACCGGCAGGGACAGAAATAGTGCATAGGCACAAGAGAGTATGGAGAGGGTAAAGAAAAGAACGAGGGATTTAAAGAAATAAAAGACACATTTAAGGACAATTCAAAAAAAGAAGAAGAACAGGAGTTCTGAACAAGGAATCCCTTAAATAACAGGAGGAAAAGCGGAGAAATTTGAGGAGAGAAAACTACAGGAGACGAGGTACGGGAGGATGACAGAAAAGTATTCATATATTAAGGGAGTGAAAGCGAGACAGAGAAAAAATGAAAAGAGCAAGAGGGATCGGAGGCAGGAAGAACGAGAGAGAGAGAGAGACAGAAAGTCAGAAGACATGTAGAGATGGAAAGAGCATGATAGGTATGAATGAGTTCAACCTCAAAGACTTATGAGAAGGAGGGATAAGGGCAGCTTGAAGGGAAACAGATATATTTTTGTCGTCGGGTCACATACATACATATTATACAGAGGATTTATATATAAAAATACGTTGTATACAGATATTACGGGGTATAAAGTATCAGGAGAAAAGAACGAAGTGCGGGGAGGAGGGGTAAAAATAAATAAAAAAAGACTACAAGTTCCCTCCATACATATACCAGAGTGGTATACATTATTTAGATTCATTCAGAGCATCCAAGAATCAAAATAATGCGTGTTAGGCTGTCCGCACATTCAACGGTTCCCCAGTCGATTCTTCCATGGAATTGTCACATTAACCTTAAGTTATACAGTCCTTGTCCATTTATAATGCACAAAATATCAAAAATGCATTGTCAATTTCAATAGTGGAACGCCAAAGACAAAGGTTTCAATTCCCGTAGCTCTCACTCTTGCTCAATCTGTCACTCACCCACTTACTCATCCCCCCTTCTCTCCCCGTCTGGGGTACTCTATACTACTCTACAACAACTATTCTCACACTTTTGGAATATGATCTGGATATTCTTCTATGAAACAAAAAAAAAAGGTCGTGGATCAAAACTTTTACTTAGGAACAAAACAAGACCTGCTCCCCTCCCAGCGAGGAAATATGGTGGGAAAGACGAAGATAGAAGGGGAAGGGACTACAGAAAATGGAAGTGCGAGCATCCACAAAGTATATAAACACTACAAAGAGAACTAGAAGTATTGTATCCCTTTTTAAATAGATATATAGTACAGCTCCATATCTATTCAGCATGCTCATCAAAGTTTTCATCATCATACACACAAGACACTGATGCTATCATTCATTCATGCAATACAACGGGTGGGTAGGAAAAAAATACCATGTGCCCCAGGGTGACAGGGAACTGGGGTGGAAGGTTGCAAAATTTTCCACATGAGGGAAATGACAATAATAAACCAGAGTAGCAATTACCAATTTTCACTTTTGAGCTCCCCTAATTGAGAACCGTCCATCCAAAATGTTAAAAAAGTACATAATAACACGACTGGAATTTATGCAAGACAAAATGGGATGAAAAACATCATGATTTTCCTCCATTAACTGACAACAGAAGTCATTCAGGCAAGCAAAACTCCTGTCAACCTTTGCTGACAAGCAGTAAAATGCACAGATAGGATGATAGGAAGCAAACGTGTGTTGAAAAAGCATGTGTCAGTAACTATCATTTGATCCTACCATGTAGAAAGCGCGACACACGTTCCGTGCTCAGCTCTTTGGAACAGTATACATAGAAATGAAGTTTTCTATAGTTCCGAGCAAAATATGTGACGACGGCTCCTTGCTAATTATAAAATATAGGCTTACTTCGTACCATCAATTCCTCCCGTAAAAAAAATTGCACATGACTCTTTTAATGTAAGCCATGCTATTTCATATTCCAGGGACGCAATTCAATTTCCCTTTCCCATGGAGTCTAGCGCAATGATTATGATTTACACCCAGTTTATGCACGTATTTATAAAACGCCTGAAATATTTATAATAAATCTTGAACATGTATACTAGCACATGATTGCACCTGCCAATCAAGAACACATATGTACAATAGATTGTATTCGGCAGTATAAGCTAAGTAAATGATCCAAAATATTCCGAATATTATTCCACATTGAACTGATTGCTCTAGCAAACTAATGCATTTTAATTTTCTTCATGGTGTCCACACCGACCATCTAACAGATGAATTAATTCCTGCGCTACAAAAAAATGTTTTTTTTTTGCGATTTCATAATGTCTTTCAGCAATTTCGTGAACGGCTTATGTTGGTGAATAGTGATGAATGTTAAAAATGCTATTTTTGTCAGATTCACTGTCTTTTGTCCAAGCTCGTATTCGTAGTATGCGTTGTACTTGATCTACTAGTACACAGTTAATAATGGAACAAAAGAAAAAAACCAAAATTGACTTCAAATAATGAATATCAACGTGAAAATTTTAAGCAGCACAGTTAGTGAAAAGACTTACTAAAACTGGTTCGGGGTTAATCCGGAACAGCTAGAAGTGAGATTGAATGAGACAAGAAAAAGAGAAATTAATGCTCAGCCTTCTTGGATGTTATAGACACATACATACGTACAAAATATATACGCAGAGGTCAATGTATTCGATGTGGTAACGACATTTGTTCCGACAACATTTAACTCCAATAACCTAAAGAGCACACGGAAGACAAACTGTAGCTTCTATTAAGTGTTTTTACCATCTACGATTACACACAGGCTTTCTCTTTCATTACCCTTATACATCATATACATACATACATATTACACAAAGTGTTGAAATCAGCTTGGGTGAACAGCTAAGATGAACAATGTTTTTTTCTCTAGATGAAGGTGCATAGCAGCAAATCACACACGCTGCAGATGTCAATATTTAGTGTCTTACCTATTTTACAACAATAAAATCTATAATCTACACTATACTATCCAAGTTAACTCATCACGCACTTGATAAGCACGCAAACGCTTTTGGCAACATAAATCAGGTTCGTACAGCGGGAAGATTCTCATCCACGACCACAGACACACCTTGCAGGTACTTTTTATTGAAATGACATACAGAGTCAATATACATACATATGTGTTCGTTTTCGGCTGGGACACGTAAAAAAACAATTCATAAAGCACATCCATTCAATCCTAAAAGTTTAACGCTTAACTTCAGGCTTAACTTTAACCATTTACGTGAACGTACATGGGATTGTACAGTCTAATGCGCCCTGGCGCCATTATTCTTCTCAATAACAACTTATCCTTATTACGGTAGCCTTAAAACATACATTATCGATCGAACATATGTGCACGAACAGGAACACACTAGAATTCTAACTTAATTTATCACTTGAGTAACACGAATTTACTTATTGATGGTTAGTACTAACTAATACAATATTTAGTTCTTAAGACGTACGTATTCCGAGATTTATGCTTACTTTCTTTAGCCATTACTTGCATTGCATTTCACGTCCACATGTTTTAGCCACTCTCCCTTCATTTTCTCTATTACATTTCCGAGGAATATTTACTTAATTTATATGCGACAAAATTTAGGTCCTGGCAATTAATTATACAAACTTATCAGTCTTAATGACATTCCACCCCAACCAGCATTCATTTAGATGGGACAGACGAAAGGTGGCCTCGGAAACGACGGAAGTACAGGAGACATTCTAGATTGGAGGAAATTGAAAAAAAGAGAGGACAAGAGAAAAGCGATGGGAAGGGAAAACTGTGTGCTAGAGCAAGAGAGAGATAGGTAAAGAGAAAGAGGGAGAAGAAATCTTCTGGAATTCAATTACAAAGCATAATGCAATTATTAGAGCTGCCAGGCACCTTAATCTTTCTTAACAGAATAACTACCATCCTAAAAGCTTCCTCTCCCCCTCCGCCCCATCCAATCTCCTCTGGTTCTCTCTTGTCCTGCATAATTACAAATTCATTACACCACGCATAGGTATTTACACCATTTTTTTTACACCTTAAACTAACTCTGTGGGAGCCAAGGAAAAAACCACCAGGGAAACCAAAGGGAATTCTAGAAAATGTCTTTCCCATATAGTGTTTTATGATTACCAGGCAAATTTAAGGACTAGTATATGCGTAATTATTAAACACATAAAGTACTTTCATGGTTTCCTTTACTACATGTACACCCCAATGCCGACAAAATGTGTCCAATAGAAACGTCGATTTGTATTATATTATGATTTTTCTCGAAACAAAATATAATTACATAAGAAGTTTCCAGGACTTTTCAACAATATCTGATTATTCCCCAAGTCCAAACAAGGCCCACAAAAAAATGTTTACCTTCATCCTCATTGTGTCTCACCCACAAATTCAGACGCCATTTCCCTTTTTTGTTCACCGCCTGCCCTCATCTTACAACTGTCCTTTGTACGGAACGGAACACATACACACTTAAAAGCCTTTCAGGTAAGTAATCTCATTTTGCTCCGACGACTCCCTCCTATTTTTTCCCTCCTCTTGTTCTTCTGTCCCCACCCAGGACACTCCTCTTATCCTCAAGGAGGAGAAGTAGTAGAGGAGGGCAGGATCTGATCGAAAAGGGAGGGGGGAAGTATTATCACTCGCTTTCACCCACAACAACGACAACAACAGTTACCCATTCCATACCCCACCAACTGCAACAGCGTTCATGATCATGGACCATACAAACAGCAATCTGAGCCGAAAAGTTGGAAAGGAAAATTCCATACCAGCGACAATTACAGCCCTCTCCCTTCCCCCCGTCTTCGGCTCTCTCCTCCATTTTCTTCCTCCCCTCCATTAACCCCCGTGTAATTGCCTTTTCATACCCATCTACCGCCCTTCACTGAGTCTCACATTCTCCATACGCCATTTCCCAGATTCTTCACATGGGTCACACCATATTGCCTTTGGTTGTTACAACAACAATATGATGCGCTGGACACAATGTCGAAGTCGTTTCGTAGCGATCCCCCCTCTTTTTACTATCCCTTTCATGATTGTGTGAAAGGAGGGGAGCGACACTCATAGGTGGGGCGGGCGGGCGTGGAATCTCCATTCGACTGATTGGAACTCCCTCACACCCATAACCATTGGCATTGAAGGTTTACAGGGAAAATAAAACTAAGACCTTGTTAGTCCCTTTCCAGCTTGAAGCACAGTACTAATATTCTAACGAAGTCGGGAAGCTACAAGGCGAAAAGTACCTAAGAAAAAAGCCTTCGAATTGTAAAGGCTTTATCTCTTCTGCATGAATTGTATGGAGGATCAGATCAAAATGATCTTATTTATCCAAGCTGAAGTTTAATTCATTTACATTGTAAAGAAACGAATTTTTTTTAAACCAACTTGTGAATCCTCTTGGATGTAAGAATTGAAAGGTATTAAGTAGGATGTAGAGCTTAAATCAATCTTGAGCTGGTATCCACTAGAGCAGGAGGTTTGGTGAAACTAAAACCTAGCCTCATCGAATTACAACACTCGTTAGTTTGAAGCAGGGGAAACACATATTTCTCCTCAATAATAGGATTTATACACTATCCACCAATATGGACCCCTTCGAAAATGTGTAGACCATTGACAAAAACTCATTCCCCCCCCCCGCTTTTTTTATTCTTGGACGACCGCCTACTATTCTATACTATGGAGTATAGAATACAACGTGAACCAATCAGTGGAACAAGTCTTGCTGCAGTGGTGGTTCAGCAGCCACCCCTTCCAAATATTTATTTCCTTCTCCAATTACTCCAACACGTAGCCCGAGAGAGTGAAAAAGAGAGAGAGAAAGAGAAAGGAACAGCGCGTGATCTTCCTTAGAACAGCGTGTAGAAAAAGACAGAGAGGGAAAGAGAAGAAGAAAAGATAAAATTGTGAAAAAGATGAAACTGACTGAAAACTAACTTTTTAACCCAGCAGAACAAAAAATGTGTACGTGTACACATTTGAGTTGCTGAAAAATTGAAACGCGCTGTATTTTATTGCTTCACTCCGTCACTGTTCCAGTTCATGTAATAACATCGACTGAACTTCTTTGAGGAAATTCCCATTGGCTTATGTTTATGATCTTCTCGTCCTTCCTTCATTCTTTTCACCCATTCTCTCGGTCTCACATTTTCTATCTCTCTCTTTCTTTCTCTCCCTCTCCCATTTACTTCCCCTAGAAAAATAGGCCTACACTTTTTTCCCCTTCACTTCCATAATGTGTTCCGGGAAGCAAGTATGAGCCGAAGTATGAGAAGATAGAAAAGCCGGAAAAAGTAAACGAACGGGGGAGAGGGAGAGAGTGAAAGAGGAAGAGTCTGTGTGAAAAAGAATTGTGCTAATTCACAAACGAAAAAAGAGGATATGTGTAACACTATGTGCGACCGCGGGTGCAGTCCCCGTAATGGAGGGAGAAGAAAAAAGGGATTAAATCCAAGGGAAAGGATATATAGGCCACTTCACTAAAAAGCATTAGGAGAGAGTGAGACAGAGTCAAAAGAACCGCAGAGAAATACTAGAGAGACAGAGAAAGAGAGAGTGAGTGTGTGAGAAAAAAAAGTTGAAAGGAGAAGCAGTGGGAAAGAAATACAACAACCACCACCACCATTGCCACTCCTACACAGTTTCGTACTTATTACATGGATTTCTTGGCCTAGTCCGTGTATGAGTGCTGGAATTACAAAAAAATAAAGAATAAAAGAAATACAAAATAGCCCTCCAGCAGAAAAAAATTTAACCAGATGAGTACATGTATATTTCCAACTGAAACTTTCAGACACATGTGATAAAAAAAACCAGCATGAAACCTCACAAATGTCTCACCTCCGCAACCAAACATTTTTTCTCGAACTCTTCCGGAACTTTTCCCCATTCTTCTTTTTCCACCACTTTACTTTACACCTGCCATTTCGTCTGCATAAAGTCCATGACATAGACATCTCCCCCCCCGAAAAAAAATGTTTTTTAGTGGGATCATGGCACCGAAGAGAATACACGTATTAACCCCTTAAGGGTTTCACCCGCTACTCAAATTTACACTATGTTCAACTATACGTCTTTGCTTCATTGCACAGGCCTTTCCCAACTTGCGAGCAGATGTATATTAGCAGATGACAGGTGGAAAGTATTCTTAAATCCTTCCAAAAAACTATCCCTTTGCATATTTCTTGCTCTCCTCCACACATTTCTATCTGCACTCGACTAATCACCGCCTCACTCTCTTTCTTTAATCCCTTATATATCCTCCTCCTACTCTACATTCCCCATTTCTCAACACACTAATTGTGAGCATACAACCAGACAGGTTTGCGTATTAGCAAGAAACAAAACGTGGCATTGGAGTACTTTGACGACAAAGAAAAAAAACTGTGGAGTTGCTTCAATACATGACTTGACATGTTTAGCCTCATTCACATTACGTAAGGAAGAATGATGGGAGAAAATAGTTTGAAGTGTTTTACATGCATACATATACATACATACATGTGTATATTCCTACATGTTATATTATACTTATGCAGAGGGGGAATTCCATTCCCGAATTCTTTCATGTCCAACATAAAACACACACGTACTGTGGGCTGCAGCTGTAGTTCCAAGTCACCGGCAGTAGTGGTAGTCGTAGTAATTAAACAAATGCAAAATCATCGCACACTGCATCAAAGTCAATATTATCCTACTCTCTTCTACATACTGAGTAGTCACAATTTCCTTTAAATCTTCCCTCTCCAACCCTTCCTCTCTTTTCTCTTTCTGCTTCTCTGTCCTATATCCTCCTTTTCTGTCCCATACCATCAACAGCATTTCAGCATCAGCAAAACCACTGAGTTTCAACCATGTACTTGAGTGTAATTATTTTTTCTCTCCCGCTTTCCCCCCTTTAACAATCCACGGCAGTGAGGAATCCCGTCTATTTTGTTCGTGTCGTCCTCCTTCAGTGTCAGAACCGAAAGCATTTTTACACACATACACACAAATGTCTGTCAGACGCAGAACCACTTGTCCTGGTTCAAATTCTGATAAAAACAATGGAGAGAGTACGTATATGAGGAAGATTAGTACCCAGTCATAGGAGCTTCTTCCCACAGTATTCCAAATCTCTCCGGCTCTCCCACAATGCCCCATTTGCCATGAAGGACAAGTGGAACGAAATTATATATGTATGTACATGTTGAAAATGGACTATGGATCTGTTTTCCTCTCAAAAGGAGGAATACTTTGTAAATAGCCCCTTCACGGTCTCGGCCTTTTAGAAATTTTAAAGATTCAATGCATAAGAATCCCTTCCAACACCATTGATGTTATCATCACTGCCAGGACTTGCCACGCATATACAAAGTATTGTGTGAGGAGTAGCCCCTGGAAGGGAATTTCCTTTTGGAAAGGCAGAAGGGGAGAGAGGAAGCTCTTCTAGGAGCCCAGCTAATATTGGCAATGTGTGCAAAAAGACACTAATTTTCATTTCACATGTGCCTCACGTACCATTCCCTTTTTTTCTCCCCTCCTCCACCTTCCCGCTACCCCCAGCACTATACCATTACCACTTGAACAATGCTCCATGTAGTAGAAGTGGGGGGGGGAGAGAAAGTGAGGGAAAGAGAATGTATATCTGTATACATATTTGTATATGTGTACTTCAGAAAGAACGAAAAAAGAAACTTGGAAAGTATTATTACAAGCGGGTAGTGCCACCTCCTCCACGTACGAATACAACCACCACTGTTATCACCATCAGGATTTCGTCAACAATTCCATTCTTTTCCCTATACGTCTGGAACAATTTTACAAAATATTAGAGGGAAAACAAAGCAAAAAAAAAATACTTGCTCATACACACAGTCGTTTTCTTCTAGTTTTCTCCCAGTGAGGTCGGTACAAACGCAATGTCCGCATTATGTTTACAGTGGAGTCATTCTGGACAATTGCTCTAATATCCACCCATGATAATTACAAGCATCTTCGGCTGTTTCCCCTTCCATAACCATCATCATCATTGTAGGAATTCCTTCGCATCCAACAGGAAAGGGACAGTGGCATTTTATTGGCCGTTATACACCTTGTGCCCAAAACATGGACTAGCACATACTCGTCATTACACGCATTATACTACATGCTACTAGCATATCTAGTTCTCCTGCTTTCTCTCTCTCTCTCCCTCCCTCTTACATTTTACTCCCAGCTCCACAAGGCCTCTCCGCTGTCCAACATTTACCACAATCAAATTTTAAAGTGATGCTGCCACTACGGCAGGGTATTACATACATATGTATACGTATACAGAGGAAGAGAAGGATTAGAGATTGCGGGTTTCGGCTCGTTTTGTGGATACCAAAGAGAGAGACAGAGAGTGAGTGAAAAAGAGCGCACATGTAAGTAGCAATCACATTTAGTTAGTGCCATTCCTATTTGTGACAGCGGTGGTAGGTCCTAGAAAGATAGACTAGTACCTTATAAGATCAGGAAGATACATATAATTATTACAGTCACAGAGGAATGAAAATTAAAAATGCATATTAGCATTTCCCAACTCGCACGTCTGCATGTTATGTACATGAAAAAAAAATGAGGCTCATCCGTGCCCATGAAGTGTGCCACAACATCACATACATACAAAAACCTCTGACAAAGATTTACAATCGCCTCCAAAAATAATAATTATATTAGCTGATGACGACGACGAAAACATACTGCTACGGCTCCTCCCCGGACAGTTTCACCACACTACCACTAAAAGTAAGTTCGTGTGTTCTTTCACTCTTCCTCTCTCTCGATCCCCTTTGGTTCACTTCCTCTGTCGCCCCCTTACTCATTCACTTTTCCCTTCATTTTCCATATATTCCTCACACTCTCTCCCAGGCCATGTAAACTCTCCCGGTTGGCCCGTCTGGCTTGAAGCACAGCTCTGTCGAACAAGAAGAACATGAGGGGCTACATATATTCAACATCAAAAAAAAAAAAAAAAACTGGAACATACACGAGTAGTTGCTAACTAGAAAACTTGAGTGGTGATGACGAACCACAGTAAATTCTACAGTACCAACATCCTGGAGCGTCGTCCTTCACCACAGTGCGGTGAAAGTACAGATAAAAGGAGAAAGTAATACAACAGTCCTCAAATACACTCAGGAGAGTGAATTGGGTGGGAAAGGAGAGGAAAAAAAGTTGTCCACACCAAACAGACCCAAAAAGTAACAGCATAAGTAACAGCAACTTTTCTTTCTAACAATTCTAACAACAATTATGCGTGACATAATTAAACTCATAAAATGACATATTGATAGTAATCATACACTGTTGAGCACACTCCTGCCGCGTACACGCAAGAACAGAACTGAACAAGAAGTCACACAAAATTGAGAGATGCAATAGCAGCTGTGCAGGGCAGCTATGAATAAGTGGTGGTTCGTGATAGAATTACAACAACTCTTTCGCCTTCACTATCGAACTACTACTACGCTCTTCTCGTATCTTCTCTCTTTTATTCTTTCACCACCCTATGGACGACTATTCTACTAGGACTGTTACAGAAGGGCTCCTCCAATGTGTGGGGGAGTCATATAGGAGGAGTCACAGAAAAAACAAACACTCTTCTTCAAGTCGTGTTTATACTTATACAATATCCTGTTATAGCTTTAAGCGATGAGAGCCATCGTAATAGTAAAAATAACAGTGGCAGTAATCTTATTGATTTCGATAAACAACGGTATATTCTTCCTTCTCCCCATTTTTTTTTTGTTGCAACAGACGGCCCTTCGACCCTCATTCCTTGCTCCCACTCCGAGAAAATATGAAGGGTGTACACACAGCAGTTCGTCAACATCATTTTTCACCATTCATTTTAATGGCAGTTCAAGAAGGGAAAATGACAAACACTTTGTCAGCCCTTGTCTATGATAATTTATCACGCGTTTTCTTTTCACCAGTCTCCTCCAATCCCAGAACACACTTGCTCTCTGACGCCCTCCGTACCAGGGCTAGTTACGTCTGACCTAAGTCACCAGCATATTGATGTACTTTACATCCCTTCTGGCTATGGATGTGTGTGTGTGTGTATGTATGCACGAGGCTCACAATACATATGAGGCACCGTCATTCTATTTCTCGCACATATGCAAACACTTGAAATTTTTTTCTTCTTCAAATATTTCTTCGTCTTCGTTGGTTTTTCTTTTTTCTTCGATGTCTTCTTCCATTTCCATGGAACTTGTTCTTCTTCACTGCCGTCATAATGTTCTATGTTTCTTCATCTTTTTCTCCGTCCTTTCTCTCTTTAGTCATCACCATCATCATCATCATTATCACGTACGTTCTCGGAACAACCCAGATGTATATACAATAAACTTTCTACACCAAGTTCTTCGAAAAACTACTACTACTACTTCTATAGTAAATCCGACTACAGCCCTTGAAGCTGGTAGAACACGGACGGGGAGAAATAATTCGTTGGCAGCATAGTGTACTCGTACATTACAACTCACTAATACTTTGGGACTAAAAGTAGTAGAAAGAGGAGGAGAAGCAACCCAATGATGATAAGTTTCTCGGAAACTACCACCGGCTCCTCCTGAAATTTACATACTTAAACAAACATGGAGAATAGCGAGAGACAAAGAAGGGGGAAGAGAAACTTCTGGAGGAAAAAAAAATACATCCACAACCATCGAATATTCGAGGCACTAAAGAAGAGGGCATATTATTACACATACATTTTTCATCCCTTAAAAAATAAACCTTTACCGTTCCAACACCGGTCTCTATTATGCTTGTAGTAGTAGCCATAGTAAATGGAGAGTAATAAGCAAGATCAAAACTTCTCTTTCCTTCTCCTTTTCGCAGGAGCCGGAGGAGGAGAGGAGAAAAAAAGCCTCCGCTTCCATTTTGTTTTCAAAATCAGGGAAGGACGTAAAATTTGTGGCAGTACTCTTCCTAAGTAAACCTTTTCCCCCCCTTGCACACACTTTTCCCTTCTGTATTCCTATATTTACAGCCCTGAATTGAACACGAATACACAAGCATAAAATGCACACATTGGGACAGCGGCAAGTTAAAAAAAAGTAGAGAAAACAGACAAATGTTCATTGAAAGAGAATCGATTTACAAACGAATAACATAAAAGTCTACATGGTGAGATAATTATTGTAGCCTGTCACGAGAATACTGAAAAAAGTAACGAAATTTCTCACTCAGCAGATATTTCTTCTCAAAACCCCGTTCTCTTTACTTTTCGCACTTTGTATTCCCTCTTTCATCCCTCTCTTTCTCTCCCGCTTTCCTTGACAGTGTAATTGTCAGGTCCTTATATGTACCACCATTTGGGCACAAGGGAGAAAAGTTTGAAGCCTCAACTCATAGATTACTGTCGGGGGAGGCGGAGGAGGAAGAAGGAGAAAAAAAACGAGGAGAGGAAAAGTGGATGGAAGGATGGGAGTGAGCAAAGTGCAAAAGTCTCATTATTGAAAAAAAACCATGATTTTTCTTTACAACAGGAGTCCTACTTCAACGACTATCACTTCCCGCATACACCGAGAATCGAGGACAGGCGTATATACTGACGAAACCGAGAGAGGAAAACCAGAGAAGACACAAAAAAGGGAGAGAAAGTTCTCTCCCTTTTGATGTGATGTGAAAAGAGCGACGGAAAGAGAGAGAAAGCTGCTATAAGCACCAGAGAAAGTTTAAAGAACGAATTACATGTAACACTACTTCCACGACTCTGTTTCTTTTGGCATTACCACACGAAAGCTGATAGATAGTCCAAAGAAGAAAGAGTGAGAGAAAAAAAAGTGAAGAAGAAGATGGGAATGAGAATGAAGGAGACTGGCAACTGAACTTCACCATCCATTATGTATAATTCCCTACAACCGATGACTAGTAACCTAGAAATACAAGTACAGCCTTATGCATATGTATACTTGTAACTACCCTACCAAGGGATTACGTACTTCAACAAACATCCAAGAATTTCGAACTCATACACTTGTGCATTATCCTCACTACCTACACGTATGTAAGTATACACTCCATACATTAAATAATCATGGGCACGCGAATGTGGAGGAAGAAGGAGACGGTGTGAAAGAGAACGGGAGAGACTGAAAGGAGAAAAGAGGGAAGAAGAGAGGCCAAAGAGGAAAAAAAGGATCTCATAGCTTCACAATACACAAGAAGAGAATTTAGAGCACTGAGCACAGTAACCCATACAACTGAGTCCCTCAGAAGTTTCACTCCTCTCCCACCCTCCTTGTCACGACTACTTACATAGCTAAACCATTGGAAAAAGTTGAGGATGGAAAATAAGCCTTCACAAGACAAGATGATAATTTTAACTCCATACACACTTTTATTGTCGCCAGCATTACACAAAACGAGTTGAAACCAAAAGAGAGAGAGAGAGAGAAAGAAAGAGAGGACCGAAACCATCTTAATGGCAACCCACAGACTTTCAAACGAGATGCTGCACAATGAGGAAATGTGTATTTTCTCTGAATTTCTCCCCAATGGCAAACACACAAGATGCACACGCATACACACACACATACATGGAGCAACCCCAATAAGAGAGAAAGAGGACCTCATCAAGAACTTTTAAACCAAGACGAAAGGGAGAATGAGGGAGAAGGAAATAGGGAAGTTAGAAGCAGGATATCACAGTATATTAAATCCAACCCACGTAATGCATAAGTTCAGTCAAATGAAACGTTTGACTGGAACTACTTTTGCTTCTTCATCTCCACAGCCTTCTGATGTCTTCCGTGGCCTGCCTTTCCTCTCTTAACAGGACATGGATATAAGGCGACATGGGACCAAAAGAGCCAGGGAATAAGAGGGAAAAGGGTAGAAAGAAGAGAAAGGGAAATTCGAAAAAACCAAAAGGGACGGAGAAACCAAAAGGGTTTCAAGAAGATGCAGCATCATCATCATCAGCACCAACATCATTTGAAGGGGTTCCAGCACTGCACCAAAAGAAAAAAAATCAAACGAGCAAGAACGTGAAGTCGACGCCGAGAGTTTGAGTCAGAAAATGTCCAGTTTCTTCGCACTTTAATTTAACTAGAAAACGAAAATTATCTTTCCGATTTTTTTCTTATACCCTTCCTACTACATATATGAAATGAGTACAATGAATTCTTAACCTCAATCTCTACTCTCTTCGGAAGGGTGTACGAGGATGCGTGGATTCCTTAACTCCTCTATACCTCCGCAGCAAATGGCAATACAAATGAGGTGAAAAGTATACTTACATAATTAATTCCGATAGGTTTGGCCTTTGCCTTTCCGAACTACAATCTCTCTTGCATCTTCTCATGTGTCTCTCTATCCATTATCTCTCCTTGATTCTTGTTTTCTCTCTCTATATCAAATTCTCCCCCTCATCCTTGCTTTCTCCCTCACTCGATTTCTTCCTTTCTTTTCGTGTGCGCACCACTTAATACTTTTTTCCAATTCAAGTCATCACTAAAAACTTTTTTGCCTCCACGTACTTATCGCAGCCACTTCTAAGTCCTTGTTTCTGCCATTCTTCTTCAGGGTAACCCTTGTGAATAATAAATAATACTAAGAAACAAATTATCTTGGTTGTCCCACTGACAAAGAAAAACTCCATCTTTTTCTCGAGTAACATGTATCACTCCGCCACTTCCAGTTTTAAATCTTTAAAGGGATTTTTCTAGAGCGTTCCCTCTCCTTCCTCCCGTCCAATCAAAACGACAACGTTATCACCCTTTTCTCCCTCTTCACTTTCAATCATACGCTGCCATTATGACAGGTTCATAAACCTCTCACATCTAAATTATTGGAATCATAATAAAAAGGGTGTCCCTAAAACGAATTAGCCCTCAGACATACCCTAAAACAAACCGTTCGGCTTTTTTTTGCAGAAAAAAAGTCTTTTATTCCTGTTTACTTTCTCACACTTCTCCCCATTAAGTTTTCGTTTTAACTTCCAGCCATTTCTTTTCAACTTATACAGAGCGTAGCTCTTCTAACGTTACCTTTCAATGCAGGGATAAGGAGAAAAAACTTTCATTTTCTTTATCTTCATCATCATCGTCATCATCATCAAATAGACTTCGTTCAACCTCTAACAGCATGATATGGCAGAGGCAAGAAAAAAATTATTACATTTGCTATATACAGTGTTTTACTCCCCCATAAAAATCCCGGTCAGCTCCATTATCATCACTTTTCCAAAAAAATTAGCTTGTTTATATAACTACCAGCAAATGGTCTGGATACTTACAAAGGGGTACGAACCTCCTCATAAAAAAACTTTTCTCCTCCCGTCTCCTCTCGCTCTCACGGATGGATGGATTGAACACACGTTATGGCAATTATTACTCAGATATCTCTAGGAACTTCCAAAAAAGGTCTGATTTCCATCCCACCTTCCGCCCCCCCCGCCACTTCCTCTACCATTTGCTTTCTCCTATTGGAGTTTTTTCTTTCATGTATTTCTCCCCGCTTTTTCTTGCTTACTGGTTCCCTTCCTCCAACCTACTGGCAGATCTCCAATTACATTGGTCCGTAAAAAATTAATATTACACAAGTTCATTGTTGCAAGTAAATCAATGTGTAATTACTAATACACAAAGAAACTTTTAGCCAAGCATTTTCTTGGAACGGGCGAACAAGATGGATAGAGAGGGGAGAAAATGAAAGACTGAGAGGAATTGAGAAAACTAGTTTGATCTACTCGAAAATCAATTTGACGAATATTACATTCAATATAATTACAGCGAAAAACTGTTCCAACATGAGTATAAACATGAGCCAAATGAAAAATATTATGCTCACACAGTAGACAGAACAAAACAAATAGCACTTAGATTCATCAACTTGCTTAAAATTTCTATAGGGTAATTTCTTCGGTACAAATATTTCGTTTTAATCTGCCGTTTTAAAGCCTTTGTTTATATAAACACGGTCGAGACGAGTCCCTTTTGTCTTTTATATTTGTTTAAATCAAGCAAAATTATTACAGAGGGGGTACACATAAATATTTTAACTGGCAAAATAGCGGCACCAGCAAAGAAAAGCATGGTCTCCCCTACTTGCCACTGCTTTAATAATTACGACTATTATGTCTTAACTCTTCCAAAGACTTCTTTTGTGTCCTTCCCTTTAATCTTCTTCTCCTCTCAGAATTTTTCTCTTTGCTCCTCTCCGCTAGTACACTTCCATGGCAGAGTACCGCTTCTTTTATTTTTTACTTTCACCGACACCACTCTTCATGGGCTTTTGTGTGGCTCATACATTATTAATGTTTTTTGCGTCAGAGAAAAGAAGAGAAAGTAGTCCTCCTTACAGTAAAAGCAGGAACCACGGCCTCAAAGGCAGGGTGTGTGTGGGCGGAATAAGAAAGAGATATGTAACGAGGTATATATGTACGTATGTATATACACATACACGCTTACCTTTAACCCTCTCTCATGTTATGGCTTAATAATTAGAACTATTTATATTCTCCAAGCAAAAAAAAAATGAGACCAATTTTTTTGTACGACAGTACATACGAGAAAATGAGAAGTAGTAAGGGATAAGTAATTACAACTAATGGTTTATGTAAAGTGATTCATAAGTAAAATGTAGACATTTTGTCTTTATAAACAACTTACGTGAAGGTACAGTTTCGTTAATAAGAATAAAATTACTGACAGTACTGCTTGGACACGTGGATAATTGCCGAAAGGTTAGCTCGTAAAGCACAGCCAACAATTCTGGTAGCAACAGCTGTGCCAATGATTTTCAATTGAATTCGTACATGACGAAGGAGATGGCAAAGGTACGCAAAAATATTCCTTTCTACTAATACCTGTACGCTATCCTCCAGTAATCATGACCGGATGTTAACTTTTTTATGGTACCTACCTATATAATTTTTTCTCTCATACAATTGGCTAGTTTCGTTCCATTCCTATTTGTATTCCAGCTTAATCCTTTCAAGGACATAACTTCATGTAAGCGAAGAGACGATGGAAAAGGGAAGCGGGTTAGACCAGGGACCCCTGTGCCAATGAGGTAGAAAAGTCAGGGAAAAAACAGTGGGCAGGAAGGAAAACAAAAGAGAAAAGGATAATAGACTGGCAACCGAAAACCCGGGACATTCATGACGGAAAATATAAAGTTATGTACAACAGGGGAGACGGGATGAAATTGAATCCCCTAGCTAAAGAATAAGGAATACCTGGACTTAGTTGGAGATTTACTAGAACAAGGGATGTGTCCATGCATAAAACGCGGAGACGAAGGGGAACGGATCTGCTTAGACATAAGAAAAAGTTCAGAGATACAAGAAGATCAAGAAAGAAGCAAAAAAAATCCACAAAAGGCAACGAAGAGGAAGTATCCAAGGAATTACGAAATTGTCCCAGTGTCCCAGGACAAAATCCACAAAAGGTCAGACGTGAACCGAGTGAAAGCAAAAGGAAGTGAAGAGATAAAGACAACATACTTAGACCGAGAGAGCTCGAGAAAGGAAAGAGCCCAGGAATGAGACCGAGATCAATGCAGAGACGACAAGAAGCTGAGAATAAGGCTATTATTTAGCCATGAACAATACTTTGGAGGGTGAACAAATACCAGGCAAAAGAGGAGGAGGAGGAGGGAAAATACGAGACAGAATAGTCACTAGTGGCAAAATTAAACAAAATATTCACGCTACGGACAAACAAGGCAACAGACACGACAAGAACCGGAGAAAAGAGGTAAAAGCAGAACGAAGGAATTAATCAACGAAACAAGGCAGAACACTAACATTAATTGAACGACAAATAAAATGACCAATAGAAAACAAGAAAAAGAAAAGAGAGAACTAATGTTACTGGGAGCATTCAAAGGGAATGTGGATGTTAAAAGACGAAAGGGAATATAAAGGACTGAAAGAGAGCAGGAGAAACGAGGAAGAAAGAAAGGCTGAGGAAGACACTCGAACGCTTTATAGCCAGCCTCGCCTTCACATCGTCCTTAATTTCCCCGCTTTCTATCATTACACACCAAACAAACGATTAATGAGCAGGAGTGTGAGAATCAAAGCGAAGGTAATGAACTGTTTCTACCACACACACTCTCTACGCGCGAGCTGAAAGTACACACAATTTACACTTCTACTCTCCCAGATTTATAAAACAGGGGAATAGGGCGAATGAGACGAGGTGCGAAACAAGAGACATGCTTTGAGCAACCCTCTATGATTACATATTACTCCGGTTATTACCAGAGGCACACATCGAAATGTAGGACAAAAGAAGACGAGGGGAAGAACAAGTAAAGGGAGGGGTAATGAAAGCAAAGGGAAGCCGAAGGAGGACAAAAGGAAATGTAATAAGAGAGCGGGAGAGAGAGAGAGCGAGAGAAAGTATGAAAAACTCAGGAAAAAGGGGAGATTAAGGTAAATGAAAGAGTGAAAGACGACGTGTAAGAAGAGAAATGACAGTGGAAGCGAAGAAAAAATACGGAGAAAGAGAAAGAGAGAGAGCGGGAGACGAAAGCGAACGGGGATTCAGGAATTAAACTAGAAAATGCATGGTGTGTGTAGGGGCAACGAGAGACACATTGGAACAAAACGAAAAGGACCTTCACGATTTTGGAGGTTCCCTCCGAAATAATTCGTTTGTTTCCTACTCACTGTCAGGGAAAACAAACCTCCTCGTCTTCAGTACCACCCGCCAACCTTCTAGCACGTACATACATGGATGCTGAAGTAATTTCATCAAGATTGATCAAAGAAAAAAATCTCTGGACTTCTCTCCCAAGCACAATATACATCGCATGGGGAATGTCAGCTAAGAGAAAATGGGAGAACGAAGAAGAAGAAGAAGGCGCCTTTTATGACCACGCATATTTTTCATCCATTACAAGTACAACTCATAGACTGAGCCCCCAGGAAGTGATGCTCATTCATTTACTTCAAAAAATACTAAAGCTCTTGTCAGTTGCGCCGGCATTATCAGGAGGAAAAGACATTTATATAGACCATTACAATTTGAGCAGGGATCATCCCTCATAAATAGCCAGATAAGAGGATCTCCCTCAACACATCTAACTCTCAGTATAGACACTTGAGTCACCGGTTGGAACATCACTTCTACTTTCCCCTTCACGTTCAAGGCAGGGGAATCTCCCACATAAGAAAGGGGTACCTACCCCTTTTCACAACAACAAAAAAAAAGCTGTAACTATCAGCGTATGTTCGTGGGTGGAGAGAGATGGGAGAATAGAAGGAGACAAAAAAAATAGCAGATTGAGGAAGGGAGAAAGATCGAGAGAGAGTGTAGAAAGTATGTAGAGAAAGAATCCGATAGCTTTCCAATTTGATTTGTAGTAAGTACCTCTCCTAACACTGGCATCACATATTGTGTCACCATATTTCCCCACCACATGTACGCGTTTGTCTATTTAATAACGCTTCATACCCTATATGGATTTCCTCTCTCCACAGCCGCTCTGTTACAGTGATGACTGCTCCCTCAACTATACACACTGAATAAAAGGAGATGGGAAGGAGATGAGGCAATAGAATAGAAGGAGATGACGACGGAGAAGACACGACGAAGACGAGTTGTAGCAGTAGTGAAAGTCATGTAAGTTATCAAAAAATTCCCAAGATCAAACAGAGCGGATCTAAAGCTGATGTCTTTTTCAGACCTGCTTTGTGGCATCACGATTTTTTTTTTGTGTATCCATAGATCCCTTTTCATATGCAAGTCTGTGGTGACGTGGAGAAAATTCGTTAGTAAACTACTACCGCACACACGGCCGCAACGTTGAAAACTAGTTATTACAACTACAACTTGCTCCTCTTTCCATATTCTCAATATTTTCCGATCCTACTACTCCTGGTCCAATATGAATATAAAGAGACAGTAGTAAACTCTGTGGAAACAGAAAGGAAATGAGATTAGGGGAAGGGTTGACCACTCTCTATTACGTAATATTGCTTCTTCTCTTCGTTCAAAAAACAACGTCTTCTTGCCTCAATCATCTAGTCAAAAATGTTTAAAAAAAATATGAACAAGAAAAAACTCAACAACAAATAGTGGCCACTTACCAACTATCTTTCGCAAGAATCATCCCGTTTACGGCTGTAGAATAACATTTCGGACAATGTAAATAATACCTTTTTGCGGGGAAAAAACGCGCAAGCCGAAGAAAAAAAATGAAAACAAGGGAGTCTCGTGTAGCTTCCCTGCGGGAATCTTCCTCCTTCACTTTTTCTTATCTCTCTCTCTCTCTCTCTCTCCCCTCTTCCTGCCTTTCTCCACTATGGTTACCCCACTCTTCCTCCACGCTCATTTCTCTTCCCTCTGCATCTTGTTTTATTGCTTTTCATATGCCTTGGTAACCTCAAGGGCATCTTCAGCTAAAGACTACCTTTTCCTTCAAGATGGTTGAAGTCAAAAGGTATGATGGACGAGGAAAACGTTTGCACCTGCTCTCACCGACATTTAAATTATATTTTTGCAAATTTCTACATGCAAATTTCGTAATTTGAGTGTGACGCAAGGAAAAAGTCAAATATTTAACACGATCCTTTTTCACGGATGAGAAGCTTATGTTAATTGCCTTTCATTAAAGAGACCTTCATGAAAATTCCTCTAGCCAGAAGTACAAAAACAATTCTGAAAAAAAAAACGATGAAATATTCTTTTGAAGACTTGCATAAACATAATAATTTAAGAGGAAATTATAATTTCCTCGAATAAGTCAGGCATTATCTCGAGCTCTGAATCCAGTCTTGCTATCTGCCCCAGTGAAACTGAAAAAAGCAGCTCTCGTATTGCTTTAACTTACTCTTATCACGAAAAATGAGACCATAAAAATATTCTATCCAATTGCTAAAGAAAACTACAAAAGTTTTGGAAACATATCAAGGATTTTTCAGAGCAAAATTGCCTGCTTCTGCTTCACTCATTATAATTATACAAATCATAATAGAGGAATCCGAATAAACGGGACGGTACAAAGCCGTTCTTTAATTAGCGACCCGATTCCTCATTAGTACAAGAGGAGTTAGATACATCCTCAAACTTGAAACTTTTATTCTCTTCAAAGTCTCACACATTTATGAACGAACCTAATAACACCCAAGTAATGACACCATATGCAAAAGTGCAAAGAGCAAGGCAAAAAAAATATTAGTATTTCACTCGCACTCTAAAATAACATTTTAAATTTTTTTTGTAGTTTTCACGCCTTTTTCAGGGCTGAGAGATAAAAAGAAAAAAAACTACAGGAACTCCTACCTTACAAGATAAAAGACTTTGAACACGATTGAATTCTAGTACGACTGGCATCATCATCACCGTCATTTTTGCCATTAAAATGCAAAAACTTTGGCAATTAGCGAAAAAATTCCGCCTAATTCAACCTACGCTCCCTTCTCGTTTATGAAAAGCCAACGTGTTTTGTACCTCCGCAAAAATTTATAATTTCGCTAATTAAAAGTGCGAAAACTAATCACTGACGCATATCTAATTTCCATCTAACTAGCCACTTTCCTCACAAATAATCACGTATAAGCTTTCTTCCTCATTTCACTTTGTACAAATTGTCTGGAGAAACGAAAATAGAAACATTTTCTACCAAAGAATCTTGATAGGACAGATGAAGGATTTCAAATGTCACATTGCTCCACAAATTTTATCAGTCTTTTCAATTTTGACGACAATATCCCACCCACGTCAGGGCAATAGAACAGATTTGAGGAGGAAAATATGACATGCTCTAGACACATACCGGGGGAGACAGGAACACAGAAACGGAAAGAGAGTCTCTACAAGAAAAAAAATAAGATGAAGACGAAAAATAAGAAAGGAAAAAGTACAAAAAAAATCAAGAAAAGTCCGGTTCTCAAGTTTCCCTACGGTGAAGCTTTTCTCGTTTCCTTGTCCGTTAGAAATACAAATGCATGAGTCCACATACATTTTTCTCCATCATGCTCTTCATCGCCCCCTCTACGGTTCCCCGGCTACTTTTTCCATTTGTTAAAGATAAATACATGGCGGTTAGCCAGGTTGGAATAAAATATGCCCACAAATGTAAGAAGAAGAAAAAGAACTCGGGCAAAAAAAAATGGAAAGAAAGAAAGGGAAGAAATATCCCCCATTTTTTATACTCACCAGAGATAAAAAATTCTTTATCTGCCATCTCTTAACTTCGGATACATAAAAGTAGTCAATACTTCACACAAAAGGAAAAGAAAACTAGGAGGTTAGGCAAGACACTCTCACACAAGAAAAGGAGAAAGTGGGGACGTGTAGGCATGTCACAACAAATACACTATTTACACAAGAGGATGTTCTTGCTCATATGCACGGGGGAAAGGCGCACAAACGCCAACTCCGGCCAGGAGCGAGCAAAAACGGGTCGAGGGGAAGATAAAGACAGCGTCAAGTAAAAAATAGACCAAAAAGATTTACACATATACCAACCTTGTGAAAGAAAAGTTCATTCAGGAAAATAATCATAATAATAATACCAACCTCAAGTCAACGATTAGAAAGTCGGAGGGAAAGAGAAACAGGGAGACTTCGAACTGAAAATGAAAAGCGGCAAAATTCTCTCCCCATATTTCTATCGCCTGTGCCGCAGTCGATCTTCCCCGATGTGATCTGCATGTATACATATGGAAGAAGTACATACGTCCTCCCAACAAAAGAGTAAAGACGGGGTGAGACACAGAGAGAGAGGAGGAGGAGGAACGAGGAAAGGAACGAGAGAATAGGAAGGAGAAAAAGCCATTCAAATTCTAAAAAGTGATACTACCTAAAATGAAGGTAAAACCTCCTATACGTGTGCCATAAGGCTAAGATGAAGGGACGTATTAATTCTAATACACGTTGGGACAGACACCGAGAAAGGAGGAAAAAGCTTAGACAAAAATAATAGAACCGTAGAAACCTTCCATCTTCAGAGGAAAGCTATCCCTTGTCGCCCTTTTACGACTATATTAATAATCAACCAAAGTATAGTCATTTGTTTTAATTCACCATCTACCCCTTCTCTCTCTCTCTCTCTCTCTCTCCCTCTCTCTCTCACACACACACAAATATATGCATGCATATACATATAGACACGATTCTGCATAACTCACTCCTCCTCGCCTCCGCGCCTCCTGCCCGCAAAAAAGCATACAAATTAGCGCAAATGACTATGTATGTATGTCATCGTGATGGGGTAAAAGTAGTTCTGGCCAATGCCTCCAGCATCAGAAAAACAGTGGTAGAGGAGACCAGGAGGGAAATCTCACGTTCACTTTCTCCCTTTTACACTAATACTTTCCCCGCACAATGGAAGTTCCTTTATTTAAGAGCGACTCCGAGACCAAAGTGGGTGAAGTACTTCCATGCATACACATAAGGGAGAGAGCCAAAAAGCCCTTTCTACACTATTATTCACCTTTGGCTGGAAATCAACCATTATGTATGTATATGCAGGGATGGAGAAAAGATTCCTTCACATAAGAGACAGCCCTTAGTCCCTGTGCACATGACCGTACATACCACTTACGTATTACACAAGGCGAAGAAGAGGAAGTGGAAAGACGAAAGGAAGGGGAAAAAAATTTAGAGTGGCTCAGTGCACACGCCCACGTCCTAAACATTATTACAATGTACTGTACTCTCCTACGACTAAACACGTATGCACTTACAAACACTTTACCCTATAAAATCTTCCAGGAGTGTTGTCTATAAGGCCCCACAAAAAAAACTATTACCTCATGCACATCTTACTTATGTCCGCCCATCCATTACGACAATTAAAAAGCCACGTGCATTAAAATGATATGAATGAATCTGCAGTAATGTCATCGAGTTTCCAACGAAAAAAATAAGAAATGACAATAACAGATGACATTCTCCATGTTGAAATACTTGAAGTACCAGATTTTGGAAAGATGTTGAAAAAAGAAAGTACTAGCATACGGGGAAATGTTGAACAAAATTGATGATGGGAATGACTGAGCGGGCGTGTAGTGGTAACAGAGTAGGGGGTAAGACAGTCAAGGCTTTCTCTCTTCCCTCAAACCCTACGTGTGGTGGGAGGATTGCAAAAAAAGAAAAAAGAAAAGAAAGTTGTGCACAAAACCGCTTCCTCTTAAAGGGAAAAAAACATTCTTCCCAACCCCAAGCTCACCCCGACATACCACAATATCCAGCAATAAAAATAACTACCACAGCCGATTAAACTTTGAAGCAAGAAAGAAAAAAACAAAACACAAAAAAAATATCCATTTCCTTCTACCAAAATTTTTGTTTGTGGGTCCATATACACAAACTCCCGTAAAAAGAAATAGTAATAATAAGAACACACGTACCTAAAAATAAAAGGAGAAGCAGAGGAGGGGAAAAAATAATTTTTCCCCCAACTAACTCCTCTCTTCGCATTCATCATGTGTGAAAATAGCATCCCTAAACATAAATTACACTTTTGTGAGAGTCTAACTGTGATTTTGTGAATTATGTAGTGTAAAAAAATAGAAGCACACAAAAAACTCCCAACAAGAACCACCATAATGTCCCTCTTCTTCCTCGTGTTCACTGGAAACCAGTAAACACTAAAAGCATGTTTTTCCCCCTGTTCTTTGCACATGGCCTCTCTCTCTCCCTCGGCAACATCGTCCTCACTTTTCTTGTGCCATGACTTTCTCTTTCAGCCGTTTCCCCTCCTCTACATCTCTTCTTACCTATAAACCCCATAAATACTTGTACATGTAGAAAATAAAATATGTATTACATTTTTTTTACCCTTGGGTTTCTCCTTGACTTTCTCTCCCTCTTTCTTCCCATACTTCCTCCCGGACTTTCTTCCCAAGAAAACCGTATTCCATAAGAGACCATATTTTTCTACTACACCACCACTATATACTACCACATCCAAATCCCTGGCACTTTATACAGTTAATGCAAAATTTAACATCATTATTATTTCTCCATACATGTACACACACTTCTGCTCCGTGTACACACTCCGCTTTTTATATTTTACCTCCTCCTCCGCCTCCTGCTCCTTCCAGCACACTCATTACACTGGTTAAAAGACATTCACAAGAAGGACGAAGAGGGGAAGTAGCAGAAGGAGCAAGGATATTACTTAGTATAGTCCAAGAGTTAAAAAAAAATCTGATAATACGCCTTCCGCACACAGTCTATAACTTTGCTCGACGAAAAAAGTTTTTTTTGGGAGGGGGAGAGGAAGTCCACATCTACATGCGTAGCCTACAGAAGTACGAATACTCTGGTGGTCCTTCTACATTCATATTGTGTCTCAAAAAACTACTTCCTATATGAATTTGAAACCAATTAAAGTGTGGTATGCAACTAACTTTTTTTCTAGTTTGTCTTCAAAAAAGTACGAAACTGAGAGGGGAAAAGCGAGACAAGGACAGAATGCAGAGTAGGGAGAAAGGGAGACGACAGAGGAAGACAGACAGTAAGGACGAGGAAGCGAGACGACAGAAAAAGAAAGACAGACGGGAAGAGAAAGGGAGATCACACGTGAGCATGAGAAAAAGAGAAAGCACTTGAATAGTAGGTGAAATTAGGTTTCCCTTTGTACTACTCCCTCTGCAAAAATTGTGGCAGTAGTAATAGTGTAGCAAGTAAAGTAAAAGCATGGTACATGGAATCTAGTAAAATTTACTATGAAAGAGTTACCGCTATCGATAGAAAAACTTTCAAGGGGGGATGATGTGTGCGCTTTTAACTTGTCAAAGTTTCTGCTGTCCTCTTAAACCGCACATACACTCACAAAATCCTCTGTAGCTATACACCTACACCCCTTCACATCAAAACTTGTATACACCTGAACATACCCCCACAGTGAGATTACGTGTACCTATACAAAGTAGTCCACGTACATCCAAGGGGGTAGAGCAAAAAAAAAAATTCCTCGCTCGAGCTTCACTTTCCTGCCTTTTAGTGCTTCTTCTTGTCCCCCTTCTCTCGGCATTTTCCCCGGCACTCCTGCTTATCAGAATCTGATTCTTTCCACAACACTTCAAACCTCAAGGTATTCTTCTGCATTCTTCTCCCCTCCTCCTCCTCTTCCTCCTCCTCAAACTACTTCACCCTAAAAAACCTTTCCTCTGAATGATTTTCACTACATCAAGACGTTGGAGGAGCGGAAAGCATAAAAGATGAATGTGAAACAACCGGAGGAAAAGGGAGGGGAAGAGATTATTGCCAGGCGGAAGTTCACGAGAGGGAGGCAAAACGTGTGAAGACAAAGAAGAGGACTTGTCAGAGAGGCTGAGAAGAGTGTGAGCGGGAGAGAGAGAGGGAGAGTAACGGGGTTTTAACGCTTAATGTTAAAATAATACCAGCTCAGGCTCCCTGAAAAGTCTAAATTCGTTTACCTTATACGTTACCAGCTGCTAGTCATCACAATTTATTCTAGACCCCTTCATACCGGGAAAGGACTGACTGGGTGAGCAACTACCGCGCCGCGCCTACACCACCAGTTAGTCCTGGGAGTGCTGTAGGAACGAGCATCATCGTCTCCATCAATTTCTGCTCCCCTTCCACACATAGTATTATTATTATTAACAGGCACACAGACATTGACAATAGTCCAACTAATAGGTTAGTCTCGTAAATACATGTTTCACTTCGACGAGCCATACGTATATGAGAGGAGCGGGGAGGGGGAGAAGATCTATATTTTGTATAAATACATACATATACACACATAATACACACCAGAGGATCTCCTTCAGGGAAGAAGGCCAGAGGGGTAGCAGTTGCATGTAACAGACATGGCAGTAGTAGTTGCTGAAGAAGAAGGAGCATTAGGAATAGTACTGGTATAGCTGTAGCAGCCCTACCCAGCAAGAGAGACAGAGGGAGAGAGAGACAGAGACAGAATTGTGTTCAAGTAGACGTGGTAGTAGTAGGAGCGACAAGAAGAGATTTTGCGGGTGTGGTAAATCCTATATAGTCCCAAGTTAGGCACAAATCAATTTCAAATTGATCGGCAAGCCCTCGTTTTCCTCTCTTTTCGCGACAACGACAATGTTTATCGCTGCGCAAAACAGCTTACAGCGTAATCCTAAAAGGCTCTCTACCCATTTCATATATACTTATATAAATATCTCTCCACCGAATGACATTTATGTAGAAAATAATGGTCTGATTATTAGTATCTATTCTAAGCCCAGTACTTAAATCTTTATATTTTCCTACTCCGTGTCACCCCTTTTCAGTAGTAGATCTTTCTCTTTTCCCCTTTCTCTATCCCTCTCTCCCCTCTCTCTCACTCCTTCAAAACAAATATGCACACATGCACATCCCGCCACCAAAAACAAATACTGGTCCCATACACATACAAATAAACCACTTAGCACAAAACTCTCCTTTTATCCCCTCGCATGTACAAATACCCACAAAGTCCTATTAACCCTCACTCCCACACAAAAACACGCACATACTTACACCACACATTCCTCGCAATTCTTTTACACCCAGAACTGTCAGTAGCATCCTAGTATTAATGAACGAGGGGGAACAAAAAAGTAAACTACTTTTTCCGGGCCATCTTACGACCTTTTTCCGTGCAAGATGAAATGATTAGCTTGATATACTAAATCTATTACACGAAGGGGCATTTAGAATTACACCAATTATAAACACCCTATAACAGTGTAAATTTGCCACCATGGGAATAAATGCTTCTGTTTTTTTACGGATGCTCACTTCGGTTTAATGCCGCACACTTTCTCTGGAGAATTACAACCTCATAAAATCATTTCGTTTAGGGCTCTCCCACTGAATACCGGAACAAGCCTTTACGTATGTATGTACCATTTATACAGCATCCACTCTAGTTTATCCAGCTAAAACTATTTACCTAACTATCCGGTTACAAATCAGGACCATGACAATCGTAACTACGGTGAGGTGTTACAAGTAGCAATCATATAAGATTCACGCTTGTGATACAAATACACGAACAACGTGTAGTTTGATATGAGTAACAACCAAGATTAACACAAGTGGAGTTGCCATCGTGCACAAGACTTTCTCCCAGCCCGTCTCTCGGAGAAAGCTGCTAGAATTCAATGCTCTCAAGGCCACGGGCCCGTCTTTTCCCGGCTTTGTTTTTATTCTTCCTCCACACCCTGGTGACACACAACTTCCATGTACGCTCCTGTGGACATTTAATTTGCATGGCTATGCAGTGCCTAGGTACAAAATGTTTTACAATACATTACGTAAGCGGAGGAATGCAGATCATTACTGCCAATAAAACCTCTTGGAAGTGACGGCAGTGACACAAACAAACACACAAGTAGTGCCTATGTAGTCGTGTGTGAACTGTGAACTCTCAATTTCTTCCACATGTAATGCATAGTAAAATACATATAAAAGGGGATGTAATCTTACCCATTCACTCAAGTGAATGAGAGGGTAAAAATAGGGAGACATTTCACATCATTTCTTTCCCCTTGACGACTGCTCCTTCCCCCGTAGTAATAAATACACTCGCATACATCCTCACATGCACAAACACACACACTTACCGTGGAATAAATAGTACTAAATCATCACAGTCGTTCCAGTGTTTGTAGTAGTCGTGCCGGAAGAAGCAGCTCTCCTTCCCGAAGTTGTAGTTTTGAGTTCAAGCTCTTCAGTCGTACTACGTAGTATCACGTAAGAGCTCACGGTACGAGCTAGTCAAGTACATCAAGGATCTAAACACTGCAACTACTACAACAATCAACTAGCTACTCACGCGCAAAATCCCACGTATTAACAAACGAACAATATCGAAACTTTTCTAGTACCTACTTGATACAATCAAGTGCACTTGTGTGTACAAAAATGTATACATTATCTGAGCCAACACACACACTCGCTTACTCACACACACACACGTTGAAGATAAGTGGTTAGACGAATAAAACAATTCTCCTATTCAGTATTGTATAGTGCCGTACTAATTCCTACAATGAAATTACCACTGCTGACATCACAATCGAGACATTATTTTATCTCAACACATACCACAGAACGAAAGTGGATACTCTTGTTGTCCCGTGTTACGTAAGTTTTTTCTAGGTCTTATAAAAAACGGGTGGAAATACACTAAAATTATGACATACATACTATTAACTTATACTAACAATAAGAGTTAAATGCACAGATCCGTCACAAATAACAATGTTATTACTTTTTTTCTATTTAATTCTATTTATCTTTTTTTTCATAGAAGAAATGGAGTAATGTCGTCACGGATGGATTTCAAGTATTATGTCATCCATATGTATGTACGTTAGGTATATGGATTATACGGGTTTACATCTATGATTATCTCATAGTGGTGTAGTAGAGAATCGTAAGGAAATTGCTTACCTCACAAGGTGGTGGATTACTCCGGTATGACGGTATTATCTTGAAAGTAACCGATCCACGGATGACTTTCTGCATTTACAACAACATAAAAAAAGACAGTCAAATATCAACTTTATGGACTCGAATACCAGCTCCACATGTGTATATACATATGTATGTACGTGAACTACTTTCTCCCCGTCTTGCTTCATGTTTAGACTTATGTCCCCCGACAAAGGGAACCTTCCTGTACAGACAAAAAAAAAAGATTCGCCCCGAAACATCACAAGTTCCATGCTTCCCACTACAAGTTTTGCAGAGGTAATAGTAGTAGCGTGTATGTTGTTGTTCTCTCCGTTGTAAACTTTATGTGAGAGTATTCAACCGTGTAGATAATATAAAACAGAATTATCTAGCTGACCTGAAGCATTATGTATTGATTTTCCCCTCCAGTCCTTTCACTCTCTCGTTCTTCTTCCTCGTCAACTATTGCTAGTGCTCCTATTACTTATTTAATTCTCCACAATATACATACATCCATATATTTTACACAAGACATTTTTTTAGTCTTATTCCACAACAGAGAAGGAAGAAGAGGGAGGGTGAGGAAAAATGAACAAAATGTGTAAAGAGAGGAACGGTAACGCCACAATACCATCGAGAGTAACAAACAAATTCAGGGAACAACAGAACTGAAACAAAACAAAAAATATCGCAACAACACAGGCAACTTTCTCTTCCCCTCCTCCGCTTCCTCTCAACGAAAGAAAGAAGCAGTACTCTTACCCTTTAGTATTTTTTATACGAGTAACAACCATGAAGAAAAAGAGGAAGAAACAAAAAACATATAAAAAACGAAATAGGAGCTGTACAGGAATACAATATTTCATGGAGTTGACCAAGGAATGAGGAGAAAAAAGCTAACATATCACTGCAAGAGAGAAAGAGAAACGAGAGAGTGGACAGAAAAGACGACGACACGGAAAAGACTCTAAACAAAAGCAGCAAGAAACTTTTCCATTCGGAGACAGTTATTTCATTGTATCAAAAAATTCACTACTGGTCCTCACTCACAAACTTATGTACGTGGGTAGGTGTATCCTGCCTTTATGTACATTCAACTACCGAGTTGGAGATAGGTGACGCAGATACCGAAAAATGATAAAAGGCTCTGCTTTTTGATATCTCCTCTTACTCTCTCTTTCCCCTCTATCTCCTACGTATCTCTCTTCCTCTCTCATCCCCTTCTCTCACTTTCTCCGAGTACCCTTTCCCACCCAGTCCCCCCTTTCTTCTTCATCTACATCATTATGCCCATAGATATATGAGTGTTTTACACACGAGCATAACATTAATGTTTCACGTATGTTACAGTCAGGACAGGCGTAATGAAGTAGGCCAGTGAGGAAAGGAAGAAGAGACAGAGACAGAGGAGCAGTGAAATGTTCTAGTCTACTTTGCGTAAATCATTAGCCTTGATTAAATCTTTTTAATGACTAGGAGCAACTTTATCCTCCATCATCTCTTTCCGCAACTGGGATGGGGATGGGTAGTTGGGAAAACATTCAACTACTTCTACTACTCTTTGTTATTACCTCTAGCACTATTACTACTGCTCCCACTATTGCCTCCAAGACCTTCCTATCTCTCTAACAGAGAGAAACGTTAGTTAAATTAAAGTTTTCGTAATAGTTGTCCTGCACTTCTTTGAATCTATGGCAACCATATTATTCCCTTCTTCGTATGATGGCCACAGCGAACTTCCAAGGGTGAGGACCAGACACTTCTCTCCCACGTCCTTCTCTTCAACCCATCCATATTTATATACAGACACTGCCAACAACTTTCTCCTCCTTTTGTCTCTCTAAGTGTGTATTAACTTCTCTCCTTTCAATTCTCTTACTTCTTCAACTACAACAACTACCATCACCACACACAACCACTGGCACTTCTACAACTAGGGCTACTCAAGCCCAAGAATGTGTGAAGATAAACACCAAGAGGGAGCGAGTGAGAGGGAGCAAGATAGGGAAGGAGAAAATACGAATTTTGATGTAACTAGCATTTGCATATGAATAGATTGTTTCAGATAGTGCCCCACTTTGAAATCATGCAGTCCAGACCGGCATACTTTAGCATGGAGTTAATCTTTGGCATATACGCACAAATTATTTCTATATTTTCGAAATCCTTTCGTATTACCCTGCATTCCGAACTTCCCGGGTATGCTGTGGTTCATTAAAAATACACAGCTCATATCTCGAGCATTGAACGGGATCTAAAATCTTATCTTATTGTCACATTACGGCCATTGCCTACCCTTTTCGCTATCGATTGACGTAGTGAGCTCCTATGCCATTAAGAACTTGATTTGCTAGGATAGAAACTGTGATTTGTAATTAACATTACTTTGCTGATCCAATAACGACATTCAGGAAGATCGAAGTAGAAGCTACAGAAAATTCCTGCATTCCTTTCCTAGAAATTCCCTTCTGGCGCAAAGTCGAAAAATGAAATTTGTTATATTCGATGAAATGTTTCAAACAGTAAAGTTAGCTCACATGCGTTCAAAAGGAAACTACCAAAGAATTACTTTGGCTACTAGAAAATCATAGGCACTCATGTGACTACATTCCGACATGGTATTTTATCCAGTTCCAATGCAATAGATACATACGTACATAATACAAAGATGGACTACAGTAAAGTTAGAACATTACATACGAGATTTTTTAATAAAGATGGCATCCTCACAACTCAAAAGAAATCCCTCAAACTCACTAGCTGGTTCACTTGATAAAGAAGAAAAGTGCAGAATCGGAAACACAAAAGAGGTATTTCTCGCCTTCACTTCATCGCTCAACATCTTACCCCTATAAATTCTTTATGTACTCTCAAAACTCATCTTGTGGGCTTTCCCCTCATCCTTGGCACTATCGCCCCCCAACTTTTTTCTTCTTCTTTTCATGTCTCTGGTGAAGTGTTGAAGTGCATAAAATTTTAATGCTACTTTGTTGCTGAAGAAAGCGAAGGAGAATAGCAAGTACTTAATACCCTATCGCCCACTCCCATCCTCCAAAAATTTCAAACCCTGCTTTCCGGCCTATGAATGGAAGTGAGCCCAACATACGCATTGGTGAGCATGGGAAACAAAATGGACTCCAATAACAAGCTCCGTAATTTACCTAGAAACGATATGCTGATTCCACAGGCACTTTTTTTCTGACACTAATAGCACGAAGAAATAAATAGTAATACATAGTACAGGAAAGAGGATGACAATAACATATGCGTATACATACCCTCCAACTCCATGCTTAGTCGGAAAGAAAGGGAACATTTGGGTATCAACACAATTACTGCAATGACACACTTGGCGCCAGAAGAAGAGGGAGGGGGAGATAGGATCGGAGAAAGTGTCAATGTCAAGATAAATATCATTAGAGAAACCCGAATTCTCAGTAGGAGCTGTCACCCTTTCCCGGTAATAAAAGCCGTTACTGCGATTTTTCAAATTGATTGAGTACGGAGAAGAGTGAAGTACCAGCATGGGATAGAAGAATCATAATAAGGAGCATTGAAAAATCTGAAACCCTCAGTAACTAGCTCCAACAATACATGAGGTGTTGGACCCCCAGAAAACAACTTGAAAATGGTAGGTTGGAACTGCGAGGGAAATACATAAAGCATAAGAAAATGAAGAAGAAAAAGAAGAAAGTAAACGAAGAAAAGAAGAAGGTGGAGGAGCAAGAAACTGCATGAATGTCCTCCGGCTACATACAAGGAAAACAGAGCGGCAAGAGGAACGCACACACACACACACGAAGGTGACATGTATGTAGATGTTACCTACTTCGGTATCTATTTGGACATACAAAACATTCTGCATACAATAAAATGACACACAAAAGGACAAGGAAAGAGGAGAGGATGGGAGAGAAGTGAGGGAAAAGATTTACGAAACTTTCCCCCTTAATTCTTTCCAGGATAATACTTTTGGAGTTTGACAACCAGACGTACATCAACTCCATGAACAACAACAACAGAAAAAAAGATGTAGTATCATCACATGGGAGAATCGAGTGCGCCCAGATGAACTTTTTTACTGTGCCCTAAATTATAATAATAACACGGTGAACTTTCTCCTTCCCCTCTATACAATGTCCATACATATAGACATGGTTCCTCCCAAATTTTTCTGCACGAGTGACTCCACGATAAATACATTCCTTTTGCCGACATAATTACTTCCAGGGAATAGAAAAACAAACAAAACACCGCTTTACATATTTCTTGTAATCCGTGAGATGAAAATATGGAAAACAAAATAAATTCAAGAAACCATGCGTACACGTGTTGGCGCAGTGAAATTTGAAAAATAAAATCAAGTTACATTCTGGTACATTCTGGTATTCTATACGTCCACGTTCACGATGAGCAAATAAAACTTGCACATGCAGAGAGAGAAGCAGACGGAACTCACCAACATATTTTGCAACTGATCAACAGTCTGATTGTGCACCGGAATATCATTAATTTCACGAATCTCGTCGCCCACGTGAAGAGTAGCTTGCTTGTGTATCATGCCACCATGGAGGATACGAGCGACGACACATCGTCCATCTTCTGTCAACTGTAATGTGATTCCCATCGGCTCATCGGAGAGCCTCTGGAATTGAACCAGGCGTACCCGGGTCACTTGAGCCTGTTGTTCCAAATCAGTCTCAGGATCCTCCGCCACACCATTGAGGTAGGGGTACATAGCAGGCGGAGTGACACGTATAGCATCATCGCCATATACTTCGTGTACAGTCACGTCATGAGCTTGTAAAACTCCCTGCAAAAGTTCAACAACAAAAACACAACCATAAGTTATTTGCAAAATTACATACATTATCAACCATCCTAATTATTTTCCAAAGCATTCCTTCTTACAAACTAATATGATTGCCCAACGTCGGATGGCTGGAAGCCATTGCTTCAATATTATCCAATTTTCTTCTTTTTATTAGACTTGCAAATTCTCTGCCAGTCGTAGATGCAATTCTACCATCAAAATTTTTTTGAGCCTGTGAGAAAATAAAGTTTACGTACGTGCTAGTTGTGTAACAAGCCAGCACCACAATGAATCAACAAACATGGAGACCACTGTGTACTAGTACACTAACACGTAAGAAGTTTGCTTAGCCCTTTGACCATACAAAGCCCACTGACTACTATCGTCTTTCTTTATCTCCGCCCCTCTTTGCATTCTACATGGTTACAGTAACCTGATAAAATGTACACACTCTACCAGAGTTTAAAAATACGAGACTTCAGTTTGCTCTTCTTAAACTTTATAAACACATAAATAAATAGTGGGATGTTTGTCTGTGCATAAACTTCTTACAACGCACGAACCGAGGAGAAAGGCGGGGGTTCTCTGTATTAGCAGCAAGTCGACGGTTAATCAGAGAGAGCCCACATTATTTATGACAAGTTCTAACCAAATGCTCAATATTAAAGAGCAACACGGAACTACAAACTCTCTTTCTTCTCCCCCTCCTCGTCTCTTTCAACTTGGATTTTAATTCCTGTCATGCACTCATTCGCAAATAAGAAGAACACATACACCAAGAGTAAACACAACTCTAGCATACTTCGCTCATCCATTCTTTCCTCTTTTTTAAAAGGAAAACACTGCTTAAATAGAATGAAAAGAAAGAGAGAGAAAGTGAATGTGATGGGAAGAATGTAAGGCGTGCTGGAGAGAAAAAGAGAAAGTCAAGGTAAAAAGATGAAGAGGGAGGGTAAAATGGATAAAACAGAATGTAAACCCTTTTTTACAGCATCCCACCTACTACAACTCACATATCAAACATGCGGAACTTTTTCATCTGGTTTTATCGAAAATAAATAAGTAATAAACGTAACAGTTCCAAGGAATAGCCGGCAAAAAAAACTGAAAGTACTGCCACTTATACTACCACACACTTCTCAAAAAGACACATTGCAGCGGTGGTGGTGCACATATCCAAAAACTCCCAAGAACAGAAAGAAAGAATTCAAGATTTCCTATGGTCATAAGTGGGAGAGAAAAGGAGGGAGAAGGACAAGATCAGGAAAGAGAGCGAGAGAGAGAAAGAGCGAGAGTGGGAGAGAAAGAAAGACAAAACCCATACAAGGAGAAATTCTCTTCCCCATCTCTTCGTCTTTTCCTTCTTCTCAAATAACGTGCATACATGGTTAAAAGTGAGGAAAGCAGATGAAAGTGAGTGTGGGGAAAAGTTTCTAGGTCACACCTTCCGGGCGCCTGACTAGCTTACTTGCTATAGCGTGCACTCTTTCTTGCTCACACACTCTCTCTTTCTCTCTCTCTCTCTCTCTCTCTCTCGCCATACCCCCACTCCTCTCTCTTTTCTTCCTTGCACTCTTTTTCTCCTTGTAAATGGCACGGCGTGGTGAGCTGTTCAAACTGGATGGCATGCTGCCTTCATAAAAAAGTTTCCGAAACCTGAAACACTTTTTCAATTCCTTATACACAATTCTCCACACAATAACATTGGCTTGATTCCTTAACCATATCGTGGTTCCGTAGTTCCTACTATTCCTATTACTGTCGCTGCCCAACAAAAAAAATGCTCTTCGACATTCTTCTCATCCTCATTGACGGGCGTGAGGAAAGAGAAGAGGATGAGGGAAATAAGAGAACTCCAAGGTCCGCCGAGTATAAGTTGGTCTTTAGTGTCCACCAACACACACACTCCCTCATAAAAAGCAGGTGTACATACGTCTATACAAATTCTTCCGGCTTCTCCATAAGTAATCCTCAGAAATGCTTACGCCTAACTTCTTTTCTCTTCTACCTCTTTCCCTCCCTCTCTCTCTCTCTCTCGCCACTCTTTTCTGCTCCTCTAAAGAGTTTGCCCCCGTTTGACAGTCCACTCAAAATCTCTACTACTTGGTTGACCCTCTTTTCTTCTCAGCCTCCTTGGCCTTTTAAAACCCCAGCATGTACACACTACACACATCTTCTTCCGCTTTATTCTGATTGATGTAGGCCAATCTCCACTCTATGGAGTCGGTGGGAGCAAAAGGGGAAGAAAATTGAACAATTCTGTACATTTTGCCCTCACTCTCTTCCTGCTCACATCCACTATTATTTCGGTCTTCCCACCCATCAAGCGTTTGCCATTTGAGCATATTACTTACATATATAATGTACCTTTCTCCTTAACCCGCATAAAACATGTATAAAGCACAGAACCAAAAAAGAGGAATATGGGAATCCCAAACCTTCCACACACATGGAGAGAGAGAGAGAGGAGAGGCGGGGGAAGAGTCAAACAGGAAGAAAAAGAGTGAGTGACTGAGTGAGAGAAATGGAAACAACGAAGGCAATTCTCCAGGCGTTTCATTTCATTCTAGTCAGAGTGGAAAGCAGGAGAGGGAGAGAGAGAAAGCCAGAAAAGCAAGAGAAGTGGGAGGCGGAGGAGGCTCAGGAAAAAGGAAAGGAAAATAAGACTTCCAAGCCAAGAAACTTGAAACTCTTACTTCTCCTCCGGTGAAAGAAGGAAAACCAGAGAAAACCCTTTCTGTACGATGCATACAAATAGGAATCATCTCTTTTTCTCGTTCTCCCTTTGCTCTTTTTACTTTTATGTTTTACTTGTTCCATCTCAGCAAACCTAACGAAACTTGTCTTCTGATCTGCAAAATCTACTCCCAGCTACTCCTACAACTCCCACCATCAACATGTTGTACAGAAATAATACAATAGGAGAAAAAGCACGAGGTGAAGAGACGGGCAAAAAGGCAACCGCCTACTCCACCAGGATGGGTAAAAGAATGGTGGAGGCAATAGGGGCAGCAATGGTACGTCCGCCCCAACACAAGTCACCATTGCGTTGAAAGCTACCCAAAATAATATAAACGACGGACATTCAAAAAGAGAATTTATTGGCGTACTGCGTCCTTATCCACCACATGTAACTAACTTGCCCTGTCTCTCCCTCACTTTTTTTTCTACTCTTTCCATACCTACCTACGTACACATTCATATTATCCCATCAGGAGTACAGCAAACGAGAGGTGGGAGCAGCTGTAGCACTGCACCAGAACACGTACGCACAGTGCATAACTACCCACCTTCTGCCTATCCATCTATTCCGAGAATCACTAACGAGTAAAGAAGAGAAACTCTCCCCTCAAAAAAAGCTGTACTGGTACTGGCGTATATTTATGTTCTATTTGTGTTAGTAGGAGTAGTAGTGTTACAGTGGAGGAGCGATGAGATGAGTGGAGGAAAGGGCTACTATTCCTATTCACTCCTCATCACACCCCCCTCCGTGAATGCTGTCAGAAAAAATGAATTAGCAACACAAACTACATCCGAAGAACCACCACCATTACTCCCGCGCTCAAGTAGTGAAACGGCCGCAGACAAAAGAAAATCCGGTAAAAGAACCAGAAGAAAGAGACAAGAACATAGGAACAACATCAACAACAATGGGAAAAAACACAACTTGACACTAGCACGCATGTGTACATTATAAACAATGCGGTGAACCGGCCATCATTACCAACGGTTTCATTCATTTACAAATGTCATTACAAAGACTAAAAACTAAAACTTGGCGTCGCCGTCGTCGTCATTTCGCAGTTTTTTTGCACGGAAGAAAAAAAAACCCGGAGATGTCAAGACGAGGAAGAAAACGAAAAAAAAAACTGAGAAGAGAGAAATCCAATCCACCTACATGCTAAACAGTCGTCATGAGGAAGACGGTTTGCACAAGTTACACGAGAAGAAAGAAAAAACCTTCACTGTGTACTTGGGAACAACTCTTCTTTCTTTTCTCATCCTCCGCTTTTTCTTCCTTTCTACTTTCACCAGCAAACAAATTACGCTATGCAAATAAACCCTTTCCTAATGTTTTCCAATACTCTTGATCGAGTCAGACATACGTGCACACAAAGAGAGACGGAATAAAAGAGGACACCTACAAAGGGGACGAAGGCAAGGGAATGAAAGGATTGGGAGAAAGCAAAAGAACGTGTAAAAGAGACACAAATACACACCACCTTCTGAACTACAGACACTTATAGATTTTTCTCAAGAAATAAAGGGAAAGAGAATGAGAAGGAGAAAGAGAGAGAGAGAGAGAGAGAGAGAGAGAGAGAGGAGAAAGAAAACGAAGGAGAACATTACCAATCAGGGGGAACACAAAATATTAACATTAAAAATGCCTCCCATTACCGTATACACAAGTGAATACATACATACACGGTAGATGATTATTAGGAATTGGAGTGGGAAGTGCATAGCAGTAGAAGGAGTAGTCGCCATTCCGTCGCAAGCCTTCCCTCTCTCTCTCTCCCTATTTTCTTAAATCGCTGCCAAATGGTTCTTCATTTTCGCTCAAATTACCACTTTCAATTTTGCTCATATTTGGGTGCTAAAGGGAATGAGAAGAATTGCTGTCTGCGTCCCTCAGCGCACCACTCGAAAGTTCCTTTTCTCCTCTCGCTTTCTCTGGATTTCCATAGCCAGACAAAACTGTTTGCTCTTATACCTATTGCAGGCTTAAACTCGCATGTACCCCTAACCCTCAATTCAAACATGTCCCTGACATGCCGGAGGAGTCCGAGCAGCGGGTTTCTCACACATATAGGCAAGAAACCCGTCTCCTACCAATGGCACATCTCCGACACACTTCCAGGTATAGCCATTTTAAAATTTATATACCGCTAAAAACTTCACTCTTCCTCCACTTCTCCCCTTGTGCAAGCTGTGATCAAGCCAAAGATAACGGGTATACACTTTCGTCTTTACTACTCACCTACAATTCCGAAGAGAAGGGGAAGAATCAAAGATCTCATCCTACGTTCATTCTCTCATTCTGCCTCCGTATATTCAAATACAGACTTCGAACCACTCCCCTATTCTCTCACTCGCTCTTTCCCCCTCTCTTCGTCTCTTTGAAAAGGAGACAAGCAACACACAAAATGCATTCCTTGGGTACAATCCCATTCATCCATATCTACAGGTATGGTCGTTCCCGTCTGAAAGTAAATGCTTCCTCTCAATGAGTACTTCAAGAGTGGCAGTAGTCATAGTGTAGTAAAAGTTCCGAGTGAGAGGAAGAAAAGAGACGCCCACCATAGTAACAAGTTATTTGAATAGACTCAACTAACTATAAATATTGTAGCGTCTCTCTTCCCCCTTCCTCCCTTCTATCTTCGCAATCTCACTCAATCCCAATTCCTGCACTCAAGGTTATGTATACAAGTGACAGTAGTAGTCCATGAGCATTAGGACCACGTGCAGTATACGCGTTAAAGTTCTAAAGCTGGCAAGGCGCTACCGTTTCCTTATTTTCATCAGGCCTAAAGCTTTCCAGACCTTCCCCTCCTCTCTTTTATACCTCTTTATTCACTTCCTCAAACTGTCTGTCTCCCTTAGTCCCCAATTCCCTTGCCTTTTCTTCTCCCACCCTCCCCTCTATCGAACCAACCCCGTGCCTCTCAAAACCTTCATTCAGCACTTGTACAGATGATGATCACCATCACGGAATTAATCGGAATTTTAAATTAACCTTTGAACCAAGTCGTAGACATGTAGTAATGCAGACCATTGGAACACCAAGGAAAACCGTGGCGGAAGCAGGAACAACCAAATATCCCTTCAACTCGACTTCCCTACCATTAACACTCAAAATATTCTCTCCGTTTCCACATTTTCCTTCATATACACAGAAATAGACACATGTAAATATAGAAACATGAATACAATTCTAAAAAACTATACGAGAGGAAAGGCAAAGTATGGCAGAAGTCTTCCCAGCCTCCTCGAAAATTCTCTGGAAATATGCAGTGTCTCTTTCTCTTTCATGGCTATGAAGGGAAAACTGAAAAAGGAGGGCTCGCAGGACCCATATGGGGGGAAGCCACACTGTTTTAATAGGAAAAAACAACCACATTTATCAAGTTCACGTCAATTCCTCGGTGCTACTTTTATCTGGCAAGGAACTAAAATAAATCATCATACACATCACCCATGCGGATACATGGAAATATGTACAGATATGTGGACGCCTATACACAAATGCAATAAAGAAGATAAGATGCGTCTTTCGATCATTTAATGGTTGGAAAACAATGACTACCACCGTCCTACGACTTCTGCTGCCGCTTTTGCTCCACTGTACAATTGTACGGGAGAGCACAAATAATAGAGTGTACGTTAAAGGAGTAAATCTAAAGGGAGGGCGGAAAAGAAGAGAACGAACAAGGAAAGAAAGTAGAGGAAAATAAAGGAAGGGAAAGGACATCCTATGAGTAAATACTTTTGGTTATAGTAGTAATAATTCCTCACTCTCCCCGCCAAAAAAGAAATGTTTCAAATACAGGAAAAAAAGAGGGAAGCTTTGGCTACATAAGGAGATAGCGGTGAAGGGCGAGGCAAAATAGTAAATTCATATTATTACTATTATCGTCCCATGTGCTGTATATCGTACACTCATAACTTCTTCCTTTCTCTCCCCTCCTGTGCATTATGTATTCCTGTGCGTAATGTTCAGCAGATTTTCAATGTCAGAACCTCTCTATCATCAAATAAAGGAGAAATGTAAGGGGAAAAGAGAAGAATATAAACATGAAGATGTGCAGTGAAACGGGAGGAGAGAAGGGAATCTTTCGAAGAAATTCCCTTCTTGCTCCGTAAGTGCCAGTGATGGAGAGAACTTATCCTCATAACTTGTGCCAATATACGTGCTCCAATCCTTTCTTCCTGGAATTGTCGAAGAAAAGTGTAAGATGAGAAAGGCGAAAAAACATCAAGACCGAGACGACGACGACTAGGATGGAGGGAAATGTAAGGTAAGCTGGAAGTAGACTAAACAGCGACACACAAGGCTATGTTTTCATATCATATAACGCCTGACATCTTGCACAAATAAACTAATGCCGTTACCCTATCACTCACGTTTCTTTTCTCGTTTTCTCCTTAATCTCCTACATTTATTTTTTCCCCCTCTGTTGAACACAATTCTTTTACCGTATTCTGCATATTACTCCTACACCTACCTGTGATTCAGAAACAACTTTCCCCCTCCTCGACTCATTTTTTCTTTGTGTGTTTGTAGATTTCTATGTCATCTCACAAAAGTAGTGCACAGGCACAACATCAACCATATTGAACTAGACAAGTTACACGCTCCAAGAAAGATGAGGTCAAGAAATGAAACACCGGCGGTGATGATGGAACGCAATGATGCACCCGTTTCCATAGGAACGTGTACAAACACAATCAAACAGACTGACACAAAAAAAAGCAATTCAGTAGAGCTCCAACTGACTACAAGTTCACCCTCCTTAGTCTCAATTATACGTGTATAAAAGGCAAGTTCCACAAGCTCCATTTCCTTCTCATAACACTCCTCGGCACGATTGCGTCGTATGGAAAGAGAAAGACTGATAAAAACGTCAAAGGTAGTAGAAAGACAAACGGAATGATAAAAAAAACTATCAAGCGAAAAAAAGTACGAGTGACTTGTGCGCAAGATGAAAACACTGATTTTGCTTGTAATAAGTTGTGGACACGGGGGAGGGACACTCTGTTGTTTGTAACCGTCAGTTAGAAAGTAAATGCTATGTACAGATGCTATGAGCAAAAAAAAAAAGACTGAAAATGAAAGGAAACAAAGAATGGATCTGACTGAGTAAGAATGGGAAATAGCGTGTAAGAGACAAAAAGTGGTAGGTGGTCCTGGACATCCAAATAAAAGGCACAAGACACCAGATCTGTGTCTGTGTGCCAACACAAAAATATAGATGCACAGATTATTGGAAAAGGTCGTATAAACACCTACTACATTCGTGTCCGATGTACACCGACTGTATAGAGATGTACATATATATGTATATATATATATACATTAAGAGAGAGAAGCAAGAGCAATGTGTCACGAGCGTTGGAACCAGTGGTGATGAACATCACAATTACACCAACGGTGATATCGGTTGTCTCTATTAATTTTCACATCCCATCAATTGTCCCACGTAATTGAGCTTTCCCAAATTCAATCAAATGTACCACGGAGAGACTACATACATGTCGAAGCCTTTATGGTAGGGAGGGGGAATTCGAATGGAGAAACAACCACAGTCTAATGCTTTCTCTCGCTCCCGTTTTTCCTCATTCACTCATTCACTCTCGAGTCAGTCACTCACTGGCATTCACCTCTTGCTATTTCATACTCCTCGCCCTCAACCATCCATCCCTCCCGCTCTCCCATATATAGCCTTTTTTCCATTATTTCACTGGTCCTTCAACAACTTCCACTCATTCATTCATTCTCCCAACTTGTACATCCGCACATCGTGCAATCAACCCTTGGTTTTAATTCAGTGAAACTTCAAAGGAGTATAACAATCGCCTTAATTCAATTTTCAAGAGAAATTAATTGGTGTGGGTGTGTGAAGAACTACGAGTGAGAGCGTAGTATACAGCCAGCGGAGGGTTTTCTGTTCGCCCCTTTCACTTTTCCGTAAACATACTGAATTTTTGTATGCTTATGCGTAGTTTATTGCGGGTTTAATAAAATTTACAGTCTCGTCTTCTCCTTAAAAAAAATCTCATCTCAAAAGAATGCTAATTTAGTTCAACTGTGTGGAGACCGTAAAAATTTTGAAAAATGGCAACGACTAATTTTCCAACGACCAAATGATATCTAATAATGATTACGATGGCTTCTTAGCTATGATAAATCCTTTAGATGTCAAATGCTGAAGATAATACTGATGTAACGTAGCCAAATCAATTCCTACATCGTAGTACATTTGGCATTCGCTGCAATAGCCTTTTGCCTGAATGCAAAATACTCGAAATGCCCCAGTGAAAGAAAATATCGACTTTCTCTAGGTTCTCTCAACAACATTGACTGCCAGTGGCTGTGTGGTGTACTTGTCCATGAATTGGTGGATACGGGAGCTCTCAAGTTAAATTATTTTAATTATACTGGGTCCAGAACATACATACACGTGCGCATAAATTCAGTTGAACATTTATCCCCAAAGCTCGCGATTTGAACAAGGGGAAGTAGAGATAACCTAAATGAATATAATTTGTCGCTCGTCGACATCCTGTTCAACACTTTGTATTTGAACAAATTCGCTAAAGAGAAGGTAAGTAGAAGCATTCGTGGCTACATCTCCAAGTCGATATAGTAAGTTGTGAGTATGCTCGTTCGCTCCAAATACATTTTCATAGGAATCTAAAGAAAATGAAACCCTTGAGAGAATTTGCACACATACACACAAAGTACGTCCCTACTTTGAATTCTCTGTGTAAGGGCATAACCATAGATGTAGTGGCACGTACATGTGTGTATTAGGGCCATAATCAAAATGAATAGAGTACCAAGGAATGCCATTAATTCAAGAGTCAGACCCTGCCGCTTCCGTTCCACTGTGGCAAGGGTCGGACGTAACACCAACATTAATACAACCAAGTGAGCACTTCCCAAAGGAAAAAAAAGAAAGAGAACGGGAGGAAGCGAAGATCAAATTGGGATCCAGGGTCCACAATGGAAACTCTCAACAGTGGGCAGTGAGGAAATTCTTTTGCCCGTTTTCACGAATTGGAAAGCAATGGAATGGGATTCCGTTCGTTCAATGGATCGATGGACATAATCTCCACACATTTTCTGGACTAAAGAAGGCCAAATAGAGAAAACTGGCAAGAGAGACAGAGGAGAGAGAGAGGGGGGAAGAGTTAGTGCGAGAGATCATAGAAACTGAATGAGCTGCATAGAGAAAGAGCGAGCGAGTCAGGGATGGAAAGAGAAAGCAGAGGAGCAGTGAAAAAAAGGTAGCAGCGGAGAAAGCAGGCGGCCGCCCAACTAAGAAAATTTGTACAAATACACACACATGAGGCAGATATTCCAGAACCACTCACAAAGAGCAAGTCCAGAGACGGAAAGAAGAGGTCGAAGTTCCTTCAATAATATGAAATGGACTTAACTCTAACAACATGCATACGCTTTTGAGTATCTGGAATAGGGCTACAAAGTGAGGGAAGGAGACTCCTCACAGTACCGTGCATACCTCGTATTTGAAGGGCAACTGCCATGGCTCGTAGTACAAGGAGTAGGAGGAGGGAGAAAGCTGTAGGAGGTTTACGCACATGCATGCTCCTTACAGAAGAAACTTCCCCCAACCCCCGAATATGGGTAACCCTCACCCGACGTATGCAACCCCTCCTCTTCCCGATCCCACTGTTGGACTGCATGCACCCACGGTACAATGGAGGGAATGGAGGGACTACGGAAAAATCTTGGTAAATGCACGTGCATACGTATGCAGGCAAGGCGGGCATAAATGCAGGATTCAAACGCAAAGAATGCAAAAAGCAATGGGAACGAACATAGTGGAAGGGAACAGAGGATCGGATGTATCGCCATAGAGACGGCCTTCGGAGGCTGAGGCAGAAGCTGAACCAGCCACCCGCATGGCTTCTCTAGGTATCGATCACAAGCTTCAACAAGAAAGAAAAGCCTCGTGAAAACCCGGGTATCTTGTATGCATTTGTCTCCCGCATGCGTTTGCCCTCACTATTCCTCCGTTTACTTTCTCCCCCCGTTTTACTCTTGCCTCCACCACATTCATCCACTACTAGAACGTCTTGGTTACTAGGAGAAAGCACTGTTAGTGAGGGTACGGCACAGTTTGTAGCTAGGAGACTACTACAATGTGCCATGGGGTACGAGACCAAGGCGCAACTTCCAGGACACAGTGGGGGAGAGACAGAGATAGAGAGCAAGTGGGGGAGTGAAGGAGGGAAAGAATGAGTATCAGTAAAAGTAAGTGGAAGAGCACGGCATGACCAACTATTTTTCCAGGAAATACTCTCTTAAGCATGTAACAGTTTCCTCACCAATTGCTTCACGCACTCCACTCACAGACAAATACACACGCACGGGGTGGCACAAGATACACTCTTTTAGCTACAACCACAGTAGCAAGGTACCTCGTGAGAGAGTCCCGAAAAAAAAAGCAAGAGCCATCGTTTAGCTCTCACATTTTACTTATCCCCAATAAAATATATTAAACACACCACACAACTTCCCATGCAAAATGTAGCACACCTATACCCCAAAAGGAGGAAGTGAGAGCTGCGGGAACCGTCGGGAGAGAAAGCATGGAGAAAGCAAAGGGAAGAGAAGAAATGAAACAAGAAAACTCAAGTCTGCATTTTCTCTCCTTCTCATTCACCAGCGGCAGTGGAAGTGAAGGGGAAGGACACAAAAAAAAACGTATAGGAACAAAACTCATCTCCTTCCGCCTACATACATGTAATCCTACTCCCCCTCTTCCCGGTGCTTTCCATGAACACTTTATAAAGAAAATGCCTTTTCAAAGGAGGCGGCAAAAGAAATTCTGCTGTTCATGGGAGCAACAACAGCTAGAAAAAAAACTGTAGGAGTGATGCGGTAGTAGTAGTAATCGTGAGGAGATAAATGCTCTGACACGTTTTGCATTTCTAATAATCTTTCAGCATACCTTATCATCCTTCCTTTTTTTACGATAACTATCGCTTAGCTTGATTGAACTTCCTTTCTTAGATGAGAGGCACATGACAGTTCCAACAATATCAACGTCTACCACAATCATTCTTCCTTAATCGTGAGTCCTCACAACTTTAACACACATCTCTCTCACTCTTCTCGCCTGTCTTTCCTCCTCCCCCTCCTCCTTCTCTCCCATCTCTCTTTCATTCCCTTTCTCCAGTGCAACCGGCTCCGTAAAAGGGAAAGTACATATGAACGTACACTTTCGACGTTTCAACACATTTCCCTGTTTTCTTTTTCTTCCACCCCTCCCTTTGTTCACAATTATTTCAACAGATACCACTACATAAATATTTATACAGGACTCTCTCGGCTAGTTACACAAGTATACACACTACAGGCAATACAGGCATGTTTTTTCTATAAGTACACAAAATCCTTTTCTTTCCTTTCTCTCGTTGCGACTGTGTCTGTGCCTTTCTCTAGCTCTTTCCGGCTCTTCTCTCTCCCCCTCTCGCTAACTCTCATTCACATAGACTCTTTCTCCTTTGCCGATTCAAGTCAACAACAACAACAGAGTCAAATGGACCTTGTAGCCTTTTTACTCTTCCATCTCTCTCGCTCTCCATCTCCCTCTCTCTCTCTGCACGTGTGGCATTTCGTTAAAACAACAAGCAACCTCCTAGTATTAGGGGATAGAAAGCGGGAAAGCCACAGGGTATAAATTCCTCTAATGAATCCTCACCCGCTTCATTAACGCTTCAACCAATCACCATCTTCACTAATTCTATTACAACAATTTACACTTTCCTTTCCCAACACACAATGTGACACAATAGGAACTCTTCCTCTTACTTGTATCTACAAAAAAAAGAAACAACCGAAAGCAAAAAAAAAAGAAGAGAAATGGCATTCTCAGCGTTTGCTTTCGCTACTAATTCCGCTGCACATAAAAATATAGTGCAGTAAATCTCACCTTCGGTGTGTATATAGGATCTAATTTATAAACGCAGGCCAAACCTTCCACCACAACATCCACGGCAAGCAATCATACATTCTTTATTAAATTAATCTGCCTCCCAGATGATTAGGTGGAGATGACAAAAAGCAACCCAGGAAGTAGCGTGTGTCCTATTTACGACTTGTCTCCATGGCTACACTCCTTCGCCACTGTTTCTCTCACCACTGGGACAGAAAAAGAAACCTTATAGCCCAATAAATAAATGTATAACACGTAGCATTTCCCTGTGTCGGGTCGTGCATACCATTCTTCCAATCCTCGTAAACAGGTTACATAACCATAATTTCATTTCCTTCGCTGCCCTAAATCTAATTTAAACCGCCGTGTTCTCCGTCTCTCATTGGTTTTGCTCGAACTGGACAATTACATATATGAAGTGGAGGGGAGTTATTTGAAAATAAAATCAGAGTTTTGTCTAAATTCATTAAAATCGGCTGATTTCTATCATTTCGAAAATGACATTCCTTCAAACGTTAACCTTGTACACAGTTCCTGAAATAGAATTAGAAAAAGTGGGTTACTATATAGCAATATAGCTATATGTAGGTATATTTAGGATTTAATGATCTACGCTTCTTTCGGATTTATTTAATCCTATTTCTACGGACTAGCAAAACTACCTTACATATTCCATTGAATGTCCATATTCGTTGATTTAGATCCGTAAAAAAGTGTGTTTATCGTGGGGTTATTTTAAGAATTAGCATCCTGATTATTGGTTTTCAAAAATTAGTCGAAAAAACTTCCTTTGTGTACGTATGTAAACAAAACCATTGTTTGCTCAGAATTTGTAGCATGAAAATACTCGGAGCTAGTCACGGAACTCAAATAAAGAGTAAAGCTTCTGCATCTGCAGTGCAAGAACATTCGAAATTCTTCGGCAATGCTAACTACGCAATGCAGTAAATCAAATTCAAAATATCCACCGGTTTAATGAATTCTTAAAACAAGAAACGAAAACCATGGCAAGTGAGAGAAAAAGACTGAGGGATGGGAGAGAAAAAAAATTATTAATTACCTCCACTCCTGCTCTCCCCAATGTATTTAACAAGTCTTCTACTTGTGCCTATAAATCATACGCTGTGCCAAAAAGTACCCCACCGTCCCCGCTCCTTTCACCACGGCTTCAAATGGGGCCGTAGTAACACTATTAAATCTATAATGACTAATAATAGCACCCTCCCAATTAGACTTTTAAAACGTCCATAATTTGCAATATTAATTCCTATTTTATTAACGCTCCAAAAACCTTCCCTTCATCTACCTTCCTGCTCCCACTTCTGTGCAGGAAACGCATCAAGTAATAAAGCAAAACTTTAATCATACACAAAGTTGACCCAACTGCTCGAGATTACTCCTATAAAAGTCCTCCCCCACCACACACTCACAAATATTACCCAAAGAAGAAAGAACCCGCGCATTCATTCATAGCGCATTCACAATGTCGAGTTATGAGGATCTTTCCTACCCGTGTCTAGCATCCATAATCCATACACAAAATGTGTAAAATATGTACGTATGTGTACATATATCAATTCTCTCTGGAAGACCTACAAGCACAGCAACAACAGCACCGACGTCCTCCTTGTTCCAAGTTCCAACCCCTAGTACCAGGAGTGTTGGGTGAGGTTAACCACGTAACATGTATGTATGTAGACAAAGAGTTGGACGAGGAAAAGTAACTTTAATGAAACCATACATGAATTATTGTTACAAGTGAGACAGGGAGATTTGTACATTGTGTGCAATACACCACAATACTCAAACCGAGAGCATACACAAGGAAAAAAGATTCACAAAGAGAGAAAGAAGGGGAAGGAAGAAAAAGGGAAAGCTGGAAAATATGAGCTCACTGAGACCAGCTGAATGGGAGGGCGGTAGGCGGGTAGAAGGACGGAGTAGTGAAAAGAGTGAACAACAGTAGCAAACTCTTGTGGATGATTACCATCTTACACGCACTATTTTTTCATGTCTTCCTCACCTCCTGCTATCTCTATAATATCTACGTTGTCACAAACAAACACAAAAAAAGCACCATTGCTACCACAAAGCGAAATTATTTCCCACGTTTATGTCTTGCGTGTACCATTCTTACGAAGCTTTGTGAGTAATATAAAATCCATGAATTTCATGCATACAAGCCTACTGTATGCCTAAGCCTTTCAAGAAAGACAAACAAACCAAATCTCACAGTCAGAGGTAGAGATAAAGAGAGAGAGAGAGAGAGAGAGAGAGAAACAAAATTGAAACGCAAAAAAAGGAACAAGATACATGGAAAAGTTTACGCGGAAATTAATAACCACCTTTAGTGAATGTGGTATTTCTGGTAAAAAAAAAAAAAAGAGAGAAAGATATGCCCCGACGACGACAACTAACATCTGCCTTACGTGTCCACATATCACGGAGAACATTGCGTAAAGACATTTTAATATGACTGCAGAAGACACATAAGTCCTTTCGGAAAGAGGCGCTTTCATTGTACTGCCGATATAAAGTAAAAGACCGAATAGATTAAAAAACTCTACACTTTTTCCTCCGATCCACTTGTAACATAAAAGAATCGGGGACAATGAGACTGGCTAAGAAATAGAAGATGCCAGAGATTGAATAAAAAGTATAACGAACAGAAGTAAAGAGAAGATGACGATGATGACATAAAGGTGATACAATTTCCTTCACCTTTTTTTCTACTTGGGCGATTTCAGTTGGGGCGACGTAAGCGGAGATGAAAGAGATAAGTTGCAGCTACATATAAACGCAGAATTCCAGATGAACCCTCTCAATCAACTTTGATAACCACTTTATTACCATTTCCTCGTACTGTGGGGGAAACAATATTCGCCTACAGGAGCAAAAGCCAGAGAGAGAGAGTTACCCGGAAAAAGCACGTGCACCTCTCCAGATAGAAGGGGAAAGGAGGGAAACGCTGCTCGGCTACCTTTCTTCCTACTGCTTGCACACGTAGAAATGCAGACACAAATTCACACAACAGCTACATCCCCTACCTTTCCCTACCCACACAGTCTTTCAAATTCGTCACCTGTAACACATGTTAGTGAAATCATGTGAACCAGCGCAGAAATGAAATAAATTCCATCGAGTTCAAGTGTAAGGGTCAAGTTGATACTCATTCGTTCTTTGCTACTATTATTGCTTTCACCATTTACACGACTTTCTCCCGGTACTAATATTTCATTCCCCCCTCCATTTCCATCCAGCACATATGCGACGAATTCTGACAGTGTGGAATTACACAATCGTTCACAAAAACAATACTGACATTTCAACACGACTTCCATGAAATCATCAAGTGAGTTCTCACGGAGTCAAACCAATGAAGCGTCTACAAAGATCCAGATGGTACTACTGACACATGTTCATACATATGCTTTGCACGTGAAAACCATATATCTAAAAATGATTTATTCTTAATTAGTCTTGTAGACTCAAAGGAATAAAAACTACCTCAGTTCCCATACAAATGTGCATTCGCTGTCAATTCGTGCTATTTTTCACGAAAAATAACCCAAGCACACTGATTTGGGGAATGATGTTTTTTTACCACTTGCAATTCGTTGCCAGCTTCGAGAAATAAACCCCTGATTCAGGTTGGGGCAATCATTTACTTCAATTTGAAATTAATTACAGGCACTTGGGTAAGTGCAACGATCACTTAAAAAAACATTGTTCTCCATGCAACCTTCATGTAGGTTTTACGGAGCGCTAAAAGAGGCAGTAAAAGGAAGGGGAAATTGAGAGGCGCAAGAAATTTATTCCCTATTTTATTAAACGTACCTCAAATTATTACACGCAAGTTCCTTGTATTTACGGGGTGTGTACAAGTGCTATTACTTCCTGGGAATAATTTCTCCTCGATACTCGTTTTTTTATATATTTTTCCTCATGATTTATTGAATTCTTACTCCATAAGAATTTCCCTTTCTATAGGTACATACTTTAATTCTTTCTGCGAAGCTCTCCTGTACTTTTGGTCTGTTTTCGTTTTCTCTTTATCTCCCTTCCTTCATTCCTTCTTTCCCCAGCATTCGCTTTCTCCCAGCTTTCACCACAAATCAATAAAGTAATTTGAGATTCTCTCTCCCTCCCTCGTTCGGAATCTCTCGCACTATTAACCAACTTTTATGACAAAATTTAGTGAAAATAGCATTGGCAATTATGGGAACCTACTAAAACACTCCACAGTAACGTTTTTAGAGCTTTTTGGGCCATGTCACTGAATCTAATCAATAATAATTTTAAACCAAAATAACTTTTTTCCCTATCTTCTACTACAGATGGACGCCGTCTTCACCAGATGTAACGATTCAACATGAAACTTCTATTCCAAGTTTTTCAGAGGGGAAGAGGCATAAAGAGTGACACGAGATGAGTAGACACCGAAACAGACGGAATTTATCTTTATTTCTTCCAATATTTGGGCTTCTCAGATCTTTATTTTCTCTTCGATCACCCACAACATATAATTTACAACTAAAAATATCGTTAAGCAGAGAAACTGCATTTATTGGAAGTAGAGACGTGGAAAATAACATGTTGTTCATACAAAAGGGCAAGCAAAGGCAATATGATTACATAAAAACGCAAAGAAAAACATGTTATATTTTTGGAAAGACCCTCTCGGCTTCCTCAAAGAACTGACAACACTCAAGTAATCATTTTTGCATACGGAAGAAAGAGCATATGAAAAGTAAAGACTTTCACTTCACAAGCCATAAATTATCGGTACTCTACTCCAGTCACAAAAGCTGGCTGGGACCAGTGAACGTTTAATAATAATTACGTAATTACTTACATATATCTGCTCAGCTTGCAGAATTCAGCGCCTAATGACGGGCATCTTGAGATTAGCAACACTAAATGTAATTACCTGCAGCCCCTAAGGACGACTTAAAAAACTGATTCCCCATTGTGTAATTTCCTCTTCACAAGTCAGCTACGACTGACGGGTGTAGTAGTCGTAGCACAACAAATATTTAGAGGAGGGTGAATAGTGAATATATACGCATAGATATCCTCAGCTTTTCCCTCCCATCTCCAGTAAATGTGAGTCGTACAACGAAGAGGCAAAGTATAATTTTCACAAAGTACACAAACTCGAAAATGATTCTTTGCCGTTGGCAAGAATTAAACATTTGATTTACGTGCGAGCTGAAAACTTAAATAATCCTGCACGCTTACCCATAGCTAATTTAGTAGGTTGGAGGGAAAGAGCGAGCAAAAATTACTTTAATAATATCACTACATACATAGGAGCAGACGCCACAGCATAGACTGAAGGAAGAGCTGTACTATACGTGCATATGCTCCGTGTACTGCCGAAGTTGCCCACATGTTTACGTGTACGTATTTGCTCTGTGCAGAGTCCGTGAAATGCCCCAGTGTATTCCATCGATGGCAAGAACAAAACACAGAAGCTACCATGTTAGTACTTAGAAAACCGATGGAAGGGTTCCTTCTGCCCCATTCCACTCTATATATAGTTCGCTGAAGTGGGTCCATAATTACGATCACTGGGGAATTTCTTCTGAGAAAGATTTATAAAAGGGAAGCAGAATACACGAGGAAATAGCGGAGCAGAGAGGATAAAGAAAAGCTCAACCATTAAATGTATATAGTAACCAATCTATAGTGTATTAAAAAAATATAGACGCAAGAAATGGTTTTTAGCTCAAAACACACGAGTTGGTGAAACAATTGGATTTTCCTTAAGCTGATTCACTGATTCACATTTTTGTAACAGCTGCGATGACGAGGTCCTTAATCAATTCCTCAGCTCTCTTTCTCTCTCTTCCTCCATCTCTATTATTCTTCCCCTCTGTGCTAGATTTTATTTCCCTTTTCTCCTCAAATATGTATGTGCAGTAATTTTTTCCGCGCACAAGTCTGGAGTACTAATACACACACGGCAGCGGGGGAAATACAAGAAGACTCACCCAATTGAGACGACGTGAAAGATAAGAAAGCAAGAAAATTCAATTCATTCATTTGTTCGATGACAACCAGCTCCTAAATTAAGTTTTCTGTTCGCCCTAACGGCTACAAAAATGTTTTTATTTCTAAGTGAGTCAATTTCCATCCTCACAATGTGATAAAAGGGTCTCAAATTTTTCCCAACCTTTGTGCAACAAATAAAATAGCGACAGTTTTCGCGTTTTCTTTATTCAATGCTAGAACCGGAGATGACGTTAAGTGGCTTCCCGAACGCTTACCTACTTCTCTCACTATTAGATTCAATTGACTGAAAAAAAAGAAGACCAGTAGTTTCCGCTTTCTATTTCTCTCGCTCCATCTCCGTGTCATCCTCCAACCATTCCCGTTCATCATTCTTATCACCTCAAAGGGGAAGAAAGACCAGAAAGCGTATTCCTACCAAGAGCTACCAAAGATGCGGCAATCATGGGAGGTGCCCCATGTGTTATTGCGGGTCTCAACCCCCAAATGATTTCTTCGACGTCAACCTCCACATGAGTCAACCTCCCTCCGTAATCTCTTTTCCCTCCCCATAATAACAACAAAAAAAAGTGTGCCCTTTTTCCTGCATGCCCGTGACATGTCCTCTTCACCCAACGCAGATAGCATCTCCTTCTGTACGTCGTGATACGGTCGTCACCTCGCCTTTTACTCATTTCGAAATATTGTCTTACAATATTATAGAGATATGCTGTTTCCATCCGAAAGCCTGTTACAGTCACTCTTGAGGAAAAAGTCTTTGGAAAGCCATTTCTAAAAGCCCAGGCTGTAGAACGTTATCACTCCTAGATAGGTAGCGGACTATTATAAAGCCGTTACTACACCCTCGTTCAAGCTTAACCTCAGATCCTTGTTGAAAATATGCTCACACATGATGATACCTCCTATTCATGGAGAGTACAATATTTAATCATCAAGTTACTGTCAATTCTTTAAAAACATAGATGAAAGATTCAAAATATGTTATTCATTAACCCCTGCCTCATCAAAGTATGGAGCGGTAAGGGCATTACTTTTGCCTAATCCAATACTTTAGTTGATCCTTTTTTAAATCTTAAGCAAAATGGATTGAAAAGTCACTCCATCAGGGAGGGATCATAGCCTTCCACAACAGTGATGGGTAGACGTAGACAGACACGCTGACAGACGTTGAGGAAGAGAATGTATTTTATCCAAGAGCAGCGGGAAAGAACATAAAATTTCTTTAGTATACTTATTCCGGGCGTAGGATATATGCATGTAGTCCAATCGTCTACTAAACTTATTCATAGCCACGTAACAGTAACCACATAAACGCTTACAAGATTAATCAGCTCCCTATCCATATAATACACACTTTACTTTCATCATCACCATGCTCTTCTAGCCCACAATTTCCCACACTGTAGCAGTCAGTTTTTCCTATCTAGTGCTCAGTCAGCCCATAATTGCCACACAGGCGCTCAATCTCGCTACGAACACATCTTCCCCATGAACTCTTAAGAAGGAGCGGGAGAGTTATCTCCCAATTATATTTTAAGCACCAATAAAAATCATATTTGCCTCCTCACAACGCAGCACATCAAATACAGAAGCAACAAAAGGCACGCCACCGCCACATCGTCGGACGCATCTCCCACTAAATTAATATTCATTACGAAGTAGTTAAGTGAAAATTATTAGCGTCTAAAAAAAGGTTCAAGTTCTGCAGACATATACACACGTGCACTCATTTGATCATATCATACATACTCAGACACAACAGTATCTCGAGTCAGCATGTCCAGAGAAATATAAAAACGGGATTAATTATCACCCCACAACGCTGAGACAATTCTTTCTCGCAAAAAATACTCTGAAGAAAGGCTCACACAAGTTTCCACAAAGTATTTCGCTACTTAAAACGCTGCAATTCTTTTCTCCTTCCACCATGGAACTTCACAAATTCTTTCATGAAAATAATTACGTAATATACGGTCCAAAATAATATAGCTGCTACCCTGTAATTTCACCCAATAATCTGTTTTGTCAAAATTAAATAAAAAAATTCATATTCCAAACCTGCCAGGCGCAGGCTTTTACCGTCTAAAAGAAACAGCCACGACCAACTATCAATCGAACCACTTCCCACAAAACGGACACACAACAACAGTACAACAAGCGTATTTTACATTGTAAACATGTGGAAGGAGCAGTAAGGATCACAAATACCCTGTAAACCTTCAGATAAAAAAAAGCCCCGAATACACTGCCTTACGCTTAACTTGACTTACGATTACCTCCAGTTCTAAGTCGAACATACCTTACTGTACTTTCTCCAACTCATGCGAATATTGTAGGTGGTACAAAGTACAGGGTAATTCCAGCAACTAAGCCTTTTAGTGACTTCCCAGGACAAACTTCCCACAAGCAATACTTTTGAGGACGACGCAAAAGTTAACCGCAGAGACCTAACTTGTACAACAACAAGACAGGTGTATAATATATCATGTAAGTGGTGGCTTCGCGGTTGTAATACTTTCTCCCAGTACCAAAGGTATGCATGCACATACACGCACTTTTACCACCGTCACCGACCAATGTGTTTTATACAATTCATTCATTGCACACTCACATTCTCCCCTGTGTGGCAACTCCGTTCTTCGTCCTCTTTCTCTACCTTTTTCAAAGAAACCACACCTATACTCCACGTCTCAGCACGTACAACCACAACTTTTCAAACCTTAGTAACACCATAGAAACCATTGATCCTCGAAAGCATTGTACTCCCAACCAGCTAAATTCTTTGGATGTCTGGAGTCCTGCTACTATTGCCGCAACTACTGCCACCACTTCTCACTAACTCGTCTTACTGCCTAAAGTCGCATCTTCGGGAAAGTCTTAGTCCTCCTCGGTGTACAGGCAACCGTGTCAACCATATCCATTTACGTAGGTTGTGCACGTTTGCATGTATTTTCCTTCAAGTGCACCAATGCACGCTGCTGAACTTTTACATTACCGCATAAACATATACAGCCACACTCGAAAGCACAGATCCACGCAGACAAGAATGCTGACAATGTCATTATCATCATTTGGGTACATGAGAGGAGAAAGTGGAGAAAGTAAATGCTCCGCAATACTGCTAACCAAATGCTTCAATCTTCTTCCAATCACTAATTCGCTCAAAGTAAAAAAAAACCTTCGACTAAAATTAAGACACATTGGAGACCAATGGAGACATTAAACTTGATGACGATAACTGATTGCATCACCACAACTTAGGCCTCAATCCCTCTGTGTCGCTCTGGATCTCGATCTGGCTCGTCTTCGGGTTTCTTACACTTTCGTCCCGATCCCACGAAACAATGCTCCAGCAGAAATTAAGGCCCAAAGTCCTAGTTAAGTATTACTCGATTAATTAGAAAGTAACAAGCCCTGTTACAAACACATCCAGCAAGCCACGGATGGAACGAGAAGGCAGATGGAAGGAGGACCCGAAGAGAAAGGAATAGAAGATACTCGTAGTTTCTATACAGATTCTAGTATCGTTTGGCCATCCTAGATTTCATATCACACCGTAATGACGCAGTGGTATAGGAACATATATCTTTAGAAATCTTATGAGAATAAGAAAAATACTGCAAACACATGTGTCTGCAGGGTAGAGTGAGACAGTGCCGTCGTCACTATTATATAATACATACACAGTCATGTACGTGTGTTCCAGGATTAAATTTCGAGCCAATGTGACACACTGCGATATCTTTTCATCTATCTCTATATCTCTTTCTCCTTCACCGCTTTTTCTCGGCGGCAGCTTGTAGCAAAAACAATGAGAATATATTGTCTTCGATGATTTACTCGGCAAAATACTATTGGACGATCGAAAGTTGAAGGAAAGCGAAGGTACTGCGAAATGGTGGAAACTATTTCGACTGAGACCTAAATTAATTCGGAAGAGATGAAAAGTAAGTGAGTCATAATACTAAAGTTTTATAGTACAAACACAATGTCTCCATCTGATACCTATACAACTAAATAGACCCCCATCAGCCAGCATTACTTTCACTGGCGGGAGCAGTGAGGAGCGAAACAGAGGGCAAAGTGAGAGAAAGATAAAAATGAAATTCCAAGTGAAGAGAAAGGCCGGGTGGGAAAAGTTGAAACACAGACGAGCTGCACAATATAAATAGTAGAAAGGAGACCAAGAGATAGAAAAGGAACAGAATAAAAGTGTATCAGAAGTGAAGAAGAAAGGTGAAGGCACCGAGAGTCAAAACCTTTCTACCCACCTTCGTACATATACATACGATCACCTTCGTAACCCAGAGCTGGGCGCATACAAAACACGAAAAAAAAGAGGAAGCAATTAACAGCCATAAGGTAAGCTGTGAATACACAACCACTTTCTCTAGTTCATGTGAACTTCCACGTAGGAATGACTAAGGAAGAGAGAGAGAGAGACAGAGAAAGGGAAGTGGAACCGCATCGTCAAAATTTTGTTGTCTGCCGTATACCATTTTTTGAAACATGGAAACTCGCCTAAAATCAAGGCAAAATATACTGGGATGTCTCTACAGAAAAAAAGCAGCGAGGCCCAAACTCTCCCTGAAACACATCTGTCTCACCTAATCTAACCTATTTCTTAATCGTCGGAGTTTTCCGTTCCGACCCACTTTGCAAAGCTATCACGTTATTGAGAATCCTCTACCCCACATTTTACTTGCCTCATGAAAAGGGATCCTGTCCTTTCTCTCTCCCACCAGTCTCGTACAAGTTACCTATTTTCTCTCCCACCACACACGCATATATGTATAGACACACATTCCCTTTAAAAACTCACTGCTGTCGCCCTTTTATACCTGGTATCTTTTGTATACATTCAACATTCACCAGAGGACACAAACTTTACCCTCACTTTGGCATGACATATCCCTACTACCGTTTGTCCTACTAAAACCTCGTGCGCGACTTTTCATATACAACCCATCCAGTAGTATGGAAAATGTTAAAAGCGAAGACCTTTAACCTCCTACTTCGAATACCGCCCTTCTTACGTTATTATAACCTCCTATATATATGTATACCATGGTTGTGAGCCACCATCAACTCATACCGCTTACTCTTTCTCTCCCTCTCTTTCTCAGACTTTTTATTTCCCAGGCCACTCGAGAGAGAACAACCTTTATGCAGAATAGACTCGAATTAAGCTCTTTAGCTACGACTCATATTCAAGGCGCTCAGAATCAACTCCAACAATGAGGTGCATTACGGTTTTTTTTTACTCCCACACACTTACACACTTCACTGCTTTCCCTTCTTCCTTCCTTTTTTTCCCTCTCTTCCTATGGCTCTCTCCAGGAGTCATAATAAATATAGGAAACTCCGTTCTTTATTCTTGGAACTGATTATAACCCGTTCACCATTCAATTTTCATAGAAACATGCTTCCAATACTTTCTAAGCACGGTTTTTCTATTTATAAAAATTCTACGTACAGTAGGAACAAAAGAATTCGATCATGTTTCAATGTAAACTTTCTCCTCCTTCCTCACAATATACATCGTCCCCTGCGGCTCCTTTGCTAGTTGGTACCGACCACCAATAGAGATCAGGTAGAAAAATCACATTTTCTACGACAAAGTGGTGGCATAAAAAAAGTGGAATTACAATAGAAGTGGAGTTCGTGCATTTTAAGTAAGAAGGCCACCTCGGATTATACCTCCTACTTGGCCGCAAGCACATAGATACATACTTATAATAAGTAAAAACGCGTTGGCTCGAGTCCCGTTCCACTTTGTACGGAAATCCCTACAAAATGAGTCCGCGTGAGCCTTCAAAGTATTTCTAGTGTCGCGGGCAGTAATACATGTACTTCCATTGCACACCTGCAGGCTACGAAATGAAGATCATTATTACATTAAAGGGGATAAAACTTACAATTTTTCCAACTTACATGCCGTACACGCTTTCAGGGCATAATGAACGTATGAAATATCTACCTATCTTCTCCATTGATTATATTACGAGTCCCTGGGTACTAATTGCAACCCTCGTACATGCACGTGGGTGATTCCTGATAAGTTTGGCTCGGAGGTCATATTAGGGATACGAAAGTGGAGACCAGGCATTCTAAGTAACTTCAGCAAAGAATGGAGGAAGACCGATCTCTTGAAAAATTACCTTTATCATTCCTGCCTATGCCCCAGCTTGTATGCGTGCATATATACGTACATTGCTATGCTTTTTCCTCCGAAATGTATTCCCCAGCACAAAGAAAAATAAAGGAGAGGGTATTTTATTTGATCATGAAGGTCGTTCCGCACCTACGACAATAATAATAAGAATATTAATAAAAATTGAAAACCCAACCATATTTGTTCCCGCCGTCCCAAAAAAAAAGACCGGATGCCTTTATACTACTTTTACAATATCCTTCACTACCTCTCTTTTGGTAATACTAATGGATCTAGTAGATGAATAGAAAAAAATATTTATATAAGACCTTCATTCCGGTACGCTTCACTTCATATCGAACCTTTTGCACAAAGGAGGAGGATAGGGGATGGCTTAGAGAGAAAATACCTTATCAAGGTTACCCTGATAATGCCAAATGAAAACACTACGAGTATTACTCCTAGAACGGCACAAATTCTCATTCTCTACGACTCTCGGAACTCGGCCAATAGAAATTGAGTAGCCTGGAGAGCAAGACAGAAAGAGAGAGATACTCAGGCAGAGAGAAAGAACAAAAAAACAGTGAGTACATACGAAGATAGAGCTGGAGAGATCATTCAAGCTTTTCTAATCAAAACCGTATTTGACAGGAGAAGGATTTCACTACTTTATCTACTCCGAATCGCTACTGTCGGTTAGAAATCGCCTTCTTTTGTTATTATTTTCTCCTCCCACCAAGCTCCTTCTGCTCCACTCTGTTCCTTTGCAGTTATAGTAGTAACAAGAAACAAAACAAAATAAATAAAAAATTGAACCTCGCTCAGTATGTACTAACATACCCTACATGGACGTGTATGACCGTAATATTTTTTTTGTCTTGAGCGATGAGCTCGTCAACTGCATTTTTTTCTACTTCCGTCGATCCTCGCGCTTCTTAGACTGTATGCATTTCTTCACTGCCTACTTCTAGTGTAGTATTCAGTCAACCTAAAACGAATATTTCTCCAAAACTCTGAGTATATTTTACTAGTTCCTCACTTTCTTACCAGTATTCCTTATATCTTCTTCTCTGGTTTCTCTTTCTGCCTATTTTCTCCTATTCGAACACAATAATGCAGCAACCAAGTGTCTGCATTATATTTCACAACAAATCCATAAAATATAATAAAGGGAAAAATAAAACAAACACAAAATTTCATGGTTTCTTCTTCCTCCGTCCCCCCTCGTATCTTTCCCCATTGTCACTTGCAATAAACTCGGTAAATAGTGTTCCAGACATGATGCAGAAGAAGAAATGGTGGACGAGGGGAAGAGTGAGAGAGGGAAAGAACGGGATAATTCGAGAAATAGGGAAAGAAATGCAAATTTCCCTTCTAGTAAATGTTGAATAACATAAAACTATGCCTATGATGCGACAGAAAAAACAATTGTTCTGGCAATGCACAGTAAAAAGACTATCAACCAGTACATAGAAATCGCTTCCCGTCTCTTGGTTTCTTCCTAAATTCATATAACTGGAAACGAAGCACAGCAAATAAAATGACCAATTCCTCCCTTTTATTCAGACCTTTTTACATATTTTATCCTTCCTAATGCAGTAATGCCCTACCCAGTTAGTGTGCAATCGCAACAATTCTCCCCCGACAGATTCCTACTTACTTCCTTAGCATGTACTTTTACATGTTGTGTAACTCCCGTTCCTCCTAGTTGCTCGCAACAGCAGCAACTGCTACAACAACAGGGAAAAAAGTACAACCACCAAATCGATGCTTAACTATTGTTTTCGAGTAAGTGCGTGGATTCTTAGTTGCAACAGTGATGAAGTGACAAATTCTGAAAATTTGGCGACCTCTTGTCGTATCACGCTGATGTTTTTGCTTACATCTGCAATAAAATTCTGTATACGATAGGCTTTTTTTAAATCTCATTTTCACCATTTCTGGACTAAACCACACTGGGTGAGAAACAGCTTGGTAATGTCTGTGAAAGCATTTTCAGAATTTAGTCACATTTACAACTAGGAATAACAGCCTGCGCATTTAGTCCAACGTAATCTTTAGTATCGAAGAGCTATGTATGGGCATATAATAAAATTAAGTTTCTTAAAAAACAACCATATACATACATGAAAAAGATGCACAGGAAAGGCAAAAAAGGATAATGTTGTTAGAAGTATGGAGAGAAAAAAACATACAACAACGGACACCACCATCATTAGTACAAGTTTGCAGACAACTGATAACAACATTTTTTTCCGCACAACACGCTTTCCTACTATGTACACACAAGCAACTCAAAGCATGTACACATGTATTCACGCACCTAAATACCCACACATATGTACGTAATTTGAAGAATGCAAGAGTTAAATCTTCCAATCATTTTCTTTCCACCCTCTACAAGAGCAAAAAAAACGGAGTAGCAATAACATCAGCGATGAGACACAGACAGAGAAAAGAAATGAACAAGTATTTGTAGTTGTGGTACGGGACGACTACTACTACAACTACTCCCACGGTGAAAAAAAAAGGGTTTCGACCCAAGTGGGAAACAGGCTAATGTTACGCAACGAGCGATACATAATACATACATGCATCCCTGCATACAATACATTGGTTATTAGACCACGTTTCCATTTTCACAAAACCTGCACTGATGTAGCAGAACACGCAGAGGAGATTCATCCTCGGTTTCCGGATTAGATAGAGAGAATGACACTGTGCCATTAATTTTTGGTGTGCTTGTATACTTATTCGCATCACTTGTCTGCTACAAAGGACGAATAATACATAGAGGGGAATGGGGACGGAGAAACAAGACGGGAGAAAGTAAAAGTTCTCTTCCACCAAGTACATCCTTGCCGATGCTTCACTGCATACCATTACACACCCAACTGCTAACTTTCACTTCCCTACGACAAATTCTACAGTACAGAAAATGCAACACGTACCATCATTTTCAAACTGCGCAATCGACAATAATGATAGACACCAATTCTGAATGGTCATCAAATTAACTTCTCCGTAAAATCATTTCAAAATCATACTGATTAAAAAACTGTTAAATCAAACGATGTAATCAAAACAACTCAATATCGCTGCGAAATGATTCTAAAAATTAATTCAACCTCTTTGTGTACTTTGAATACGGGGCATAAATTTCAATGATTTGATTTTTAATCTGATATTTCCTTTACTTTCTCCAACTCACATGAATGTTGAATTTTTTATGAAGTATAGCCGTAATATTGCTTTTATTGATACGAGCTACCGCCCCTTCAGCATGCTACAATCATAATTCACAAAGTGAAAGCAAAGTACTTTTAAGAAAATTTGTACTTTACAAAAAATTGTAGATATTTGTAAAGATGTATTTTTCATTATATTAAATATTCTCTCAAAGAAATCCTTTTACGCAAGCTTGTACATAGATTTGGTGTTGCTGGTAACAGCATAGGAATAGTAGATGGTCTCAGTTGTTTCCATTACAGAGATCATCGCATAATATACATCTAGATTTTCTGGAAATACATTTTCCTTCATATAAAATGTAAATATTCAGCCTTCGCCCACAGATACATGAGTTTGGATCTTAGAATTCAGGTAATTCTCAGGATTTACAAGCTTTTTCACATTTTTGCACATGGGTATATATGATAGTTACAATTCACCGTGTTCTGACAACCCGTGACAAACTTCCCACGAATAATACTTTGAGAACGCTAAAGTTTGCTGCAGAGTCCTACCTCGCACAACCGGACAAGTTATAGGTGTATGATACATCTGGTAAGTGGCGGCTTCGCATTTGTACTTTCTCCTCCATAATTCCTAATACTTTCTCATTACAAAGTGTATCCATGAACATAAACGCGCTTTTACCACTGTCACCGACCACTGTTTTTCATACAATTCCTTGGTTCTACCCTCACTTTCTCCCGTGAAACATTCCGTTCCCCTCTCACTTTCATTGAAACCAAACCTGAACTCGATGTTTGAGCAAAAACAATTTGATAGAACAGGTTAAAAGTAAATATTTAAAACAAAGGGCTTGCAGCTTACTGAAAACTTTTATAATTATAAAAAATCATTTACTCGAAAATGAACTTGCTTTGCACTATACTTACAGAATTCTCAAAAAAGCTCAACATCGTTAACTGGCTAGCCAGCTTTGGTAGGGAGACAGCGAGAAAATCATTACATTGATTTTAAAGCACAGTGGAAAACACGAATCGTAATAAGAGTTGTGTAGAATAAATAGACGAAAGGAGAGCAAGAGATGCATACGTTCGTCATATACTCGAAAAAAAAGGAGCAATTACTATGTTCCAAAGTAAATGGTGAATACACAACAATGTCTCACTCAAATCTAAACGAGAGAGAAAGTAAGGAGAACGGAATTACATCGCCTACATTTTAGTTTGTCTACATTTACAATGTTTCTAAAATATGGATACTCGATTAAAACTATCGAAAAACAGATTACAAAGAGCTTTGTGTCTGCAATTGTGGCTGCAAAATGCAGCCATGTTCTCCCGAAGCACGTCTGTTTCACCTAATCTAACCTATTTCTTAGTTTTCCGTTTTGACCCACTTTACAAAGTTATCATTTTATTGAGAAACCCCTACCCAACAGTTTACCTATGAAAAGAGATCCTGTCATTTTCCTCTTCCACCCATTTTGTAAAAGTAATCTATTTTCTGGCACATACAAAAGCATATTTTCAATATTACGTGTTGTTCTTTTACGCATAGCTTTACACACTTCCCACCATTTATACGCTCGACATTCACCAGAGGAACAACTTTATCCCGAGTTGGGCACAGCGTAGTCTTACAACCGTTGGTTCTAGTCCTACTAGAACCTCGTGCGCGACTTTTCACACATGAACTGCCTGCGGAAAAAATACAAGACAGCCAGGACATTTGATGGGTATAGTTCCAAAACGGTTTAAGTCCATTTCTGGCAATCTGGCATCATTTTCGCCATTGTCAAATTTCACCTTAGTACCCTAAAATCAAAGCTCCAAATTTCCCACCTGCCTCGCTATTTGTCTCTCTCGTGTCTCACTATTTGTGTCGGTCACTATTTGTCTCACTGTTGTCTCTCTCCTTCCTGTTTTTCTCTGTTGTCTCTCCCTCCTGTCTGATTTTTCTTTCTCTCCTCTCTTTCTCACTTGTTTATCTCTTCCTCCATCCCGTTGTCTTGCTCAATCCCTCTCGTTGTCTCGCACTTTTGTGTCTCCTCTTACTTTGTCACATTCTGTCTATTCTATCCCTTGTTGTACTGGAGGGAGACAAATAGGGAGACAGACCAGTGCGGTGCAAAAAAAGAGAGAGAAAAATAGCTAAATGAAAGAGAGTGCAGAATAAAAGAGAGAGCCAAACGAAACGAGTGAGAAAAAAAGAGAAAATGACAACAAGGGCGTGAGAGAAAACGGGATGAAAATGGAGAGAGACGAATAGAGTACAACGGAGGAATAGAGTAACAAAGAGCGGGATAGGAGTGAAAGAGGTCCAAATGGCGATACAGGAAGGGCAAAGTGATACAAAAAACGAGAAATTCATTCTTTTACATTTTTCACGCAGAAAGTGAGATTTGACCTCTTCTCCATTGGACCTCTGACTTTGAATGTCATACTTGAAGTTCTATATTATTATAACATGCATGAAGATGGTGGTTGTGAGGAAACACAAATCACTTCACTGCTCACTTTTTCTCCGTCTGGCTTTTTAGTACCCAGGTGTCTCTTAAGATCTTAACGGTGTAATGAAGAATAGAATCAAATTAGGCCAGCTATGACTCTTAAATTCAACGTTCCCAAGATTGAACACCAATAAGTTGCAGTACGGCGTTTTACTCGCAGTTACCACTTCGATTTACAGATCACTTCAACCGCTTCCTCTCTCTCTCTCTGTCTCACTCCGTGTTTCTTTTTCTCCCCGGAATAGAAAAAAATGCAGGAAACCCCTATATTTATTATTTTCTTGTGATTTATAAGCCGAATACTATTCATTCTTCATATTAGCAGACTAGTACAATCAATACAATAATTAATCTCGAAATTGTTGACACTGTCAACACTGCTATAAAAAGTATAAGTAATTTCAAGTTTCTGCTACTTTCAATTAAGATTTCTACAGCGTAGGTTTCGGAAAATTCGGTGTGGATTTGCGTTTATTTGTTTCATTTAATGAAGCACAATTATTTATAGCTGCCAATGCTTTTTGCGTCCAATTTTTGTTGTTTTATACTACGTACTGTGTAAATAAAAAAGAAAGCGATAGAGAAAGAGCTTCAGGTTTATCTCACAAAGTAACTACTTGCAGATATTTCACTGTATCCACTCAAAAAGCTAAATTTCACTTACCTACAACTAATGTTAAAATACAAATATACCCGGGTGGCTACCGATTCTATATCAATTTGAAGCAATTAAGATTTCAGCTGCGTCCATTTCTAAAACCGATTTTAAACTGCCACTTATGTGTACAGATTCGTAAAACCAGTATGAAGACACGGGTTTGGCCAGTGGACAAACGGATATAGATGAAATCCAGACCAAAAGTGCAAACGCCACAAATCCAAACTGATGATTATGTGCGTAAATAATTGAATTTAATAGAGGAAATTGCGGGATAAGCATAGTATCATTTGTACCTACGTACAGGCACAGCATAGCAATACAACATCCGTACGTTTTAAAACCCCTACAACTACTAGCTATATCATGTCCACTTCCACCTTTCTGTTTTCAATAATAATTTATGAGATTTTACATGACGTAAAAACCAGTAAAGGCTGCAATAAAAATAAATGCGATATAACAGAAGAAAGGTGATTTAGGATTGCCTGGTGCGGATGGTGATGTGGATGATGGTGGTGGTGAGGATGATGGTGCGGGTGATGATGTTTCTGATGTTGATGGACCTGTACTTGAACTTGCTGTTGAGGATGTTGGTGAGGCGGCTGCTGCTGCGGTAAGTAGCCATTGGGAATTGGATTATGGATTGGACAAGGCGGAGGGACGTACTCCAAATAATCTGGGTGATACAAAGGAGTCGACGGGTACTCCATTTAAACTCCTGGATCAATTTCAGAGCACCCACGCTTGTACCCCACATGGAGAATTACGTACAGATCGGACCAAAGTGCACCATTGCAACGTTTTACAACAATGTAGCAGGTAAAAAACTTTGATCACCAAAACCGTATTCTCTTAAAAATGGCAGCAGCCTTTGCAGTAAGCGCAGATAGTAAACAGAACTTTCTTTCCAGGTGAACGCTACAAACTGTAGATGCGCGTTACATAGTAAACGTTAAATTATATTAAACTCTAATTTCGGTGTGTGTTCGTTAAAAATATTCGTTGATCTCCAGAATTTTTTAAAAATTATTATTATATTAACACCACTGCACCGTTTGTTACATTACGAAGTGTGTTAGAAATTAATCAAGAAGCAACAATGCACAAACAAGAAGTCGATTTGGTAAGAGCAAAAGCGAAAACGTTTCCTTAGAAGAGCTTCCGAGCGAAGATGCATCACGGCGGAAAAACCGGAAATTGTAAAACAAAATGCACCACCAAAAATAATATGATGCTAAGATGGTAGACGGCTAGCGTCCACTGAAAAATGTAGTTTTCTTTAAAAAAAATAGGAACCACTCAAAACACGAAAAAACTAAAATGTATAAGTGTACACACTGGAATGCCACACCACACGGTGCTCCGCGAGAGGAAATGCGTTAGTTTAAGCGACTGGGGAACGAATGTGCCAGCAAAGGGAAGGCAAGCACAAGTTATTCAATAAGGAATAGGTACATGCGTCTAGTTTCCACGCATGGCCCATCTATATCTTTTCTCTTCGCTTTGGATGAAATTCCCTTGCTTTCACCCAATTCACTGTGTTTGGGACGGCCACTACCAAGTACCTCAACGTTAGCCCAGGGAGTAACACACATACACACACAAAAGCCGTCAATCCTTTTGGCAAAAACTATATAAATTCTTTCGTTCACAATGGTGAGCACAAGAAGACGAAAGGAGAAGAAAGTCCAGACAAAAAGCAAGGGAAACCAAGAGAAAGAAAGAGAAAAGACCAAATCATATATATTATTGTACTATAAAAGCAGGTTTCACGCTCTTCGCCTGCCACTTCAAATTCCAATGGTCCCTACAACGTATTAGGGATAGAATTTCATACGCTTCAAGAATTACTGGGTAGATAAAGTATATTTTAAGCCATTTACACTGAAAATTTACGAAGACGATGACAGATAATAATATCTTAACTCGGACCTTTTTTGTACCGAAAAATAAGGCGAAGATTATCCGGAACAGTCCAGAGCTGACACGGAACAGAAATTCTGATTTTAGCGCTCTTTTAAACATTTGAAAGCCAACGCCCTGCCGGTCATTTGGTTCAAAAATATTCGCTACTGTCAAATGTTGAGATGACATTTTGTTTCCAGCAAATCCTGTTCATTTTGCCCCCCCCCTCCCATTCGCAATATTCTGACCGGAAGTATTCAAGTTTGTGGAAACTGGAAAAACGACTTTAACAACGTTGATTGCTGTAATTCCCATAATTGCGATCAGATCGGGGGATCAAAATTTTTAGTCAATGTCAACATATATGAGAAAAGATTTACATGTTGAATATGCAAATAGTAGTTTTAGTTCTACGGGGTGAGACAGATTATTCCAGGCCCTGCACAAGTACGTAGCTGGTACAAATTTTTTCAAGAATTTTATAAACTCGCATCTTGTTTATATTAACTTGTTACGCTTAAACTTGAATAGAAGTAGAAACAGCTTAAATAAAATCTGCACCAATGTCAGATTGTTCAAATTAAAACATGTATACAACTTTTTTAATTATTCGTGATGACAGCCTACCATAATACTTATTTTTCATGTTATACAAAGAAAATACCACTATCAAAGTTCCGTCAATGCAAGTTTCTAAGCCATAATGCATATACAGGTAAGCACAGCCTCAATTACGATAACATGCCGATCCAAAGCATATGCATTCATTCTTGAGGCATTTGCAGATTTCTTTTAAAACCTGTATCATTCAAAGTATACAGATCTCCATTTTTACAGCAAGTGGAACACTGCTACTTCTAGAAATTAGAATCCATATGATTACATGAATAATAGTGATGCCAAGTGCCGAAATAAAAGCGAAATGTATCGTAGATTAGAAGGATGAAATTGTATCCAAGGTATGCAAAACCACTGTTAATCCTTTATAATGAACCAGACAGAAATCAAATTATTATTACCTGAAAGTGTGGCTGTGACAGGAGGAATCGGAGTTGTTCCAATTGAGTGAGAGCTGCATCTGAAGTTTCCCTAGTCTCTAGCGAGTCAAGAACGATGTCCAGTACATCTCGACATGTGTCCACTGCATCTGGCAGTGGAATCTTGCCGCATGATAGATTACCCGTTGAGATCATGTCAAAAATTCTAAGGATGGATGAAAGTTTGCTATCGTTTAAAATTCCAGGAGGTAAGGAGTTGTTACGAGGCGTTATAAGTAGCTGCATATCTTCCAGAGCGTCTAGTATCAACGAAACCGCTACAATCATAGAGGAATTAGAAACACAGAATTAATACAATCTCCTGTACACTTGTATGTCAATAGATGTGCAAACGAACTACATGCACTATTTAACAGATACTACCTGCACCACTCATGCAAGAGAGGTACAGTGCCTAAATACAGACTTATAAAATTCAATTTTTGTAGAGGATGAGAAAGTAAGAAAATATTCAACAATCTAAACATCAGTCTCGAAGTGGTTGCACAAGTGGTTACACTTGCAACTATTATTGATGCAATTTCCGCACATTCACTACATCTGAATTCCGCAAAAACACACCATCATAACACAATGAAGGGCAAGGCAATCAGTCGAGAATGTCTGAACGGTTCCAAAGTAATCAGCGTGAATGGTTCACATTCATTTTAATGTCCTCCTTATACAAGTAGCGAATACAACAGCCAAAGCTCCGTATTCTCTTGCTTAATGTTTTGTTTAAAAACACATTTTATCAACAGCGGAGAAAACCAACATCGTAAGTGTACGTAATCGTAATCGCATTTTCCGCACAAGTAAAACGGAGGAAAGTAAAATTATTAAAGCAATGGATACAAATTGTGTTAACAAAAATTTGTCCAACAAACTAAGTAAAAATATTTGCTAATGGACAGTAGCTGCGCAAACAATAAGAATACTGGAAGCTCCAAGCAAACAATTCGATAACGCATGCTCAATATTCACCCAAGTAGGATAAATAATAAATATATTCACTTATTACGCAAGAAACCAAACGCTTTAAAACTAAAGTTAAGTACAATGCGTATAAGAAACCCTCCTCTATTATTCCTCAACTGGTCTACAGCTTATATTCTTTATATTGACCATCATCGCTGCTGAATCTTTCAAATAGGCCTTGATGGTATCCAGCAACTGACTAACTACAAACATGCACTTTGTTCTAGAAGCAAGCTGCAAGCAATACGGTGAATAAAATTAAAATACTAGGAATTAGTATCTAATCCTTCTCTACTGGTAAAGAAGCTACACTACTTTAAAAGTCAAAGAATTCTTCCAGAGAAAGAAGGAAGTCAACAAGAGTATTTTTCCTAGTTCAGTCATCATTGTGAGCTATAAAGCGGTTCAGCAAAGACCAAGCCACGCCTTACAGGCACAGAAAACTTAAAAACCAATTTCTATATACAAATAAGTATATTGAGGACCAGAAACGTTGTGGAGCTCTAACCATTAGCAGTGTATTGGTCGTTGCCACCAGCATCGTAAGGTTCGGCACATACTGTATTCCAATGCGGAGAAGATACAGCACTAAGTATGGCACCTTTGAGCTTCCTTCGGGCATTGAACGCCCGAAGACTTTGCACTACGTCATACAAATGTGTCCTTGGACACTTGTCTCGATCCTTTGACAGAACAAATAACAGAAAAATATACACACGCATGAGAAAAATTCCAAATCTGCAACAATAATCTCTTTTATTAAAGCTGCCAGGGTAGTGTATAGCTTAAATATTTTACTTTGAGCCACGGGTGGGCAAGAATTTCATGAATAGTAATTCTCTTGTCCGGGTCTCGTGTCAACATTTTCCTGAGAACATCTTTGGCATCAGGCCCAATATGGTTGTCCCACAGTGTAGCTTCGAAATCGATTTCTGCTTCCAAGATTTGATTGTACAATCGGTCTTTGGTTCCAATGAAAGGCAGGGTTCCACTCAGGAGGAGATGTAGAAGAACCCCCGCTGACCAGATATCCGCCGGTTTCCTGACAAATGAAAAAGATACCCATGCCATCACAGGTACACCACTTGACAGTATTACCTAATACAATATTCAAGATAATCATTAACGGAATATAGGTACGTAAGTAGGTATGTACTAATACAAAGCGTTCTCTTTTATATATTCATAAAATCTGGTTAAATCGCAGATTTCATAAAGAACTCTACAAATATTTCCACAAAGAACTCCATGTGATCAAAGTTTGATGTACTTTAATATGGTCATGTCAAGAAAAAATAAATCAAATTTTGTTGAAAGACGTTTTCGTCGATAAGTTAATACGATATTCTGTAAAGCAAATTTTGCAAACCCCAGATGACGTTCCAAATTGCAAGATATATCCGAGAAAAACGGTGAAAGCCATCGCAATCATTTGATTTGCTTCATGGCAAGTATACATACGGACAAAAGATTAACGGATTACCTTTGCCACAAGCGAATCATCTCATGATTACTATAACCACAAATCAGGAAGCAGAAACGGTTTGCTTACACCAACCTGAATTTTCAGATACATTAACTTTGGAAAAACAGTTGTAAGCCTTCAAAATTAATTCGCCTGTAAGACACAAGCAGGCAAGTGGCAGGAATTAAAACAAAAAGGGATTGGAGTCTAACTGCTTTAGGATTGTCCACAGATTAATAAAATCATTTACAATACAAAAGGAAGAAAGAGGTGCTATTTTGAAATTGTGGGAAACGTTACTGCCGTAAGATCAACTCCATGTCGAAGCATCAAAATCCAATTGGACAACAGCGGAAGAATTTCGATGTATTGATAATGCTGGATGGTGCGTTGACGAAAAACAAATGATGAAAACGTGAAAAACTAGAAAAGGCTTGATCATTGATCCGACAGTGAGAAATGAACTTGGTACCATGCAAACAGAAGATGGTCATAAGGAATAGGAATGAGAAAAGACTTTTTTTGAAGTTTCGAGAAACTGGATATTAAAAAAATATATACGGCGTTTAAATCTGAACAAGTGGAACTATTCCTTCTTTAATACGAGACGTGCTCTGAACGGGAAATATCATCCACTATACTGAAGCATGTGGCTATTGAAAATATTGGAGGGATCATAATCATGTATGATGTATGTATACTTGTATACTATCGTAAAAACATTGAATCTTTAAGTTTTTTTAGTTATATATGGTGTACTGTGTCCACTGGGCAAACATATTATGTAAATGTCAGTTAAATGTTGCCAATAAACTTTTGTCTACGGAATTATTAAAATTTTAAATTATATAAGCTAGAAGAACCTCATTTTAAAATAAGAATGATTTATATAGCAACGTTTCGTGGCAAACACTTCGTCAGGTATATTTTTTAATTGACCATCTGAAATATTCAATTAATTTTAAAAAACCATCTAATTTTAAACGATTTAAAAATTAATTTAATATGTGCGCTGCGATGCGCTGTCTAATTTTCGCATTCTTGGGAGTATGTATACACAAGTATGTGTTGATGTATCTATAATCTTAGGTTGAAATGACATATTCTCCTACAATAGCACTAGGTTTATTTCTGGTAAATGAATTCTCAAAATGTATTTACTACGATAGCTCCGAATTACTTCTGTGTACATAATCCAGGACAATGGACAATGAGTGAAAAAATTAAGAATTCAAGTGCTGTCACAATTGATGAGCGCCTGAATTAAAACTAATAAACCAATCCTAAAACCTCTTGAAAATAACTTCATTTCCCTTGGAAATCCTCTTCACAAACCCATAAATATTACTCATATAATCTATGACAAAGCTAAAAACGGAGATAGTTACTGGGTCTTAATTCTCCAAAACTCCCATTACACTAGCTCAATTCTTTTTAAATGGAAAGACATTTTTAAAATTCTCACTTGCGACGGACAATATAATGAATCTCAAATTAATCACCGCACATGACGGTCCCCAATCTAATAAAACACGTGGCCTATGTTTTTTCAACCTGCCTTGCAAAATTAAAACTAATATGTGCCAGAGGCAACTTGTTGTGAACGACCCATGTTTTAATTTGTAACTTTATCCTGATACATTTTTAATAATTCCGGATGAAAATAGTCTCCTAGAATAATACACACTATAACACTACATTTCCGTTAAGCTCAAGGGAATTATTGGTACTTTATTTTGAAAAATATTAAAACAAATTACCCGTAAGGTTCGCGAGCTACAACTTCAGGTGCCATGAAGTGTGGAGTTCCAACACGGCCAGTTTTAATTTTTTGTTTACTTGGTTCTGAAGGAAGTTGAATCGCAAGACCAAAGCCACCCAATTTAACAGGAGCTGAGTTTTCTTTACTGGCTAGAAGTACACAGTGAGGCTTGATGTCTCGATGAATTATATCATTATCATGACAATATTTGATGGCGTCCAAAACTTGACGCATATAATGACTAGAAACTCCTTCGCTGTAGGCAAATCCAGCCGATACCCGTGAGACAATTTCAAAGCATAAATCCATGCCATCCATACTGTATCAAACAAAAACGTATTTGAATCTCAACATATAATTTTGTATAACATACGTTAGAAAACACGATTATTTTCGGAATGAGGGAAATTAACTTACAATTCGAATACCATATATAAAAGTCCATCGCTTGAATATGTTTCCAGCAATTCCACAATGTGGGGATGTTTAAGCATGTGGCAAGTTGTTGCTTCACGCTTAAGGTCATCGGTGGAGAAGCCAGGGCTCGACGTGAAACGGGCGACATCCACAATTTTCACTGCGAATTGGCAGCCAGTTTGTCGGTGTATACAACGCCTCACGACGCTGTACGGACCCCTAATTAAATATACAATTTTGGATTATAATCAAATATGTCTGTTGCCCTTGATCACATTCACAAAAACAAAAATTGTATAAGAAAGGCAATTTGCACACAAATTTTATCCACATTCAAAGAAGAGCGTTTAAAAAAATTGCCTTACTTTCCAATGACTTCGCATAATGCGTAGACATCATCGAAAAGAACTTCATCGTCCGCCATGGCTTATCGTTAATCTTCATTCACACTTTTTGAACACTATCAAGAGTTGGCTGTTTCCTTCTTGACCACGAAAGTCACCATTAATGAACATGTAAGCCACAATTATTACTCGTGACTTATCACATCACCGACTACAAAACACCAGGATGTCTTTATAAAGTATGGACATTCATTTCTTCGTATCCCTGGTATTAGGTCATGTTGTGAGCTTTTTCCATGTTATTACTTGATGAAACACTATTATTATAATACTTCTTTCCAACGTTCACGGTTGTGAAAGTAGCAGATTTTTGAACACTATGTAGTTTTACGTATAGATTTATTTTTATATACGAACACGAGGGAAGGGTGGAAAAAGACGTTGAAGAAGTCTAATGATGATGATGATGTTATTGTTGATAATGATGATGAGATATCTGAACCAGCAGAAGGGTGTTAGCAATCAACAAAATAATTCTTGGATGGGTTCGTCATTCTCAGGCTGACGGCTGATTTCATTTTTGGTTGGAGCTAGCAACAAGAGTTTTGCGTAGAAGTTTATTAAAACAGACAAAACAGCTGCTTTGAAGTAAAATTGTGTTCCAAGGAAACACGTGTATACATTTGCCGGTTACAGAAGATAGACACAATTTTCGATGTACGATAATTTCTTGCTTCTTTCGTTCTTTCTCTCTATAGCAGCTGATGCATGTAGTATATCGACGAGACTGTAAATGTAGGTAATGACGAAGGATTTTCTTTTTTTTCTTCTTGTTTTTTCAGTTGTGGCGGAAAATATTTGCTGTAGGTTAGCGTACACATCACACAATTAAGGGAATTACGACGACGAAGGAAACATGACGAGGTATGTACAGCAGAAGAACTTGTAAAGCTTCTTCTTACTAGGTGAGCAAACCATATTCCAGGATTGAAGCTAAGATTGATTTTCCTAGAACTGTACATATAACGGTCACACAAATAACAGCATATTATTATTAGTTGAGCAAAGCATCAAGAAGAAAAGGGTATTGAGGACTTGACCGTTTCCCCCTTTTTTTTGTACCTTATTGCAAAAACTTTTTCTGATACTATGTGTGTACCCGAGATATCTTGCTAAAAAAACTATTATTATTAGCTGCGACTATCAAATTCCTTGTAGCCTTCAGCGTGGACGTAAGTTTGAGTGCGAAAACAAACTAAAATTGATGACACGTAATAGAAAAAATATTTCATGCTTCTTGCATTCTTCTTTTTGTAGATTTTTTATCCTTGTGTTGACAAGCGTCTTGTACTTGAATCTGGTTGCCCATTTTTACAGCATCTGCAAAACGAAGTGAAAAAAAAATCCACTGTCAATATCATCATTAACTCAACCTATGGTTGCATGTTAAATACTAAAAACGTATGTCCACAACTTTGCACACCCGGCCTCCGAAAAACTTTAAACATTTAGAAACGTGGGAACATCGAGAAATACCACAAGACGCAGTGACAAAAAGAATAAATCACGAAAAGAGAAAGATAACGTGATAAGTACGAAACATGTACATTGCCCGATGTTTTTCTCGGTGAACTCGTATAAAATGACAGAGGGAGAAATAAACGTTTAATTGCCCTTAATATCATGAGAAGAAAAAAGCTAAGGCCAAGCTGATTTTAAACCTTTCAACTCGCGCTTACAGTTTGTTTCACCACTAAAAACATAAGATTATTACAAGTAACACTCGGAATTCCATATCCGAGTTAAATTACGTCGTTTGTAGGAATACAAGGCCTGGTTTGTTCACATCCTTGACACTTTGACTAACAAACGTCAATTTTGTACGGTCTTGGCAATCAACCAACATTGACAAAAGAACCTATTCAAAAAGCAAAATTTCAACTCCCGCAGGTGTAAAGAACAAGTGTAACACAAAATGAATCCAAAAGTATACACATCCAGAGAAATATCTTCCACTTTTCAACACCCGTTGATGGGCAATAAGTAAAAGGGAGAAAAAAATACAAAAATAGAAACCGACAAGCTCGTTAATAAAACACTTGACACCCAGTAGTCAATATTTCATTTCGAAGTAGTATCCTGTAACGAGTACATATCTTGTCAATTCTAAACAATTTCCTCCGTTGAAATGAAATCACAACAAATCCTTTGTTTCTGTCACTCCAATCACTCCACCAAGTGAATCCTACGAAAGTTGATTAAAAAAAAAAACACCCACAAACCTTGGACAATAAACATTCTCAAAAGAAAACAATTTTCATTTTCCACCCTTTTAACACCACCACAGATTTCCCTACGGAAATGTTGATCAATGATAGGAATGTGACTCTATAATAACAAATCAAAAGGTCACTTTCAAGAGAATGAAGACAAGAACACTTGGCACTGCTAAAAATTTATTTGCCTTCCTTTGATTATAAATATATATTTACTTCTTTTTTTTAGCAGTTGTTGCTTCCCCCTTTGGTTTTTGTCATCAAAACTCCCGCTTCTAAACCCTTTTATTGTGGGGATATTATGTGGGAAGATAATAATGGGAATATGGTCAGAGAAACTTTTGGGTTCCTTTGAACAAATCTCCTCCACCAAAAAATTAATCAACTCTGTAATTAATTTGAAAACACTGAAAAAGTAAATATCAATAAAAGACAGCCTTTCACGTTTTTTTTTCTCTTCCCTTTCTCCCTCTCTTCTATCCTCCTTGTTTATACACGCACACTACACACACACAGCACTTTGGAATACAAATACATATTTACATTTCGAGGGTCTACCACCATCAACCCCAGGCAAAAAGTGTAGCAGCGCCCAAAGAGAGTAAATATATTTACCCCCTAAAAAAAAAAACAGAAGACAAAAACCAAACTTTTTCACCCTTTTTTTTCCTTTTTGACTACACACACACGTCTCCCTATTCTTCTTCCATACAAAAGGACATAACAAAAGAAGCCGAATAAAATGAGAAGAAGAATAAAAAACACGGATTTTGACTTCTTTCCATCCAAAAGAAAAGGCAGCGAGTGTTTCCAAACGCAAATGCTCCAATTTTACAAATTTCGTCCATTAAAACCAACACGAACTTTTCCCGGTTTAAAACATGTTCTAAGGTTCTCAGCCCATTTCCAAAAAAAAAAACAAAAAACAAAAAAAAATCACACCTCACTTTAAAGTATACATTATTCACCGGATCAACAACACCACGAAATCAAGTTGCATCCCCATAAAAAATCACGGGTTCGGATGTTTTCCACGAGACAAACCACAAAAATTGCATCCAAAACAAATAAAAACAAAAGTTGTATGTATGTATGGATGTTTGTAAAAGAAGGAGACAATGTACACAAGTGCATCCAAAATGAATAAAAAAGAAACACGGGATTGCATCCAGAAGACGGAGAGAGGAAAAAAAAACTACGGATGCATATAAAAAAAATGGTAAATAAACCGCTCTGGTTTCCTACGTCTAAATATGTGTGTAGCGGAAGTGAAGAGAAATAATAAAGGAGGGAGATTACCATAGATTCCCAATTACCAAAGATGACAATTTATGAAAATGAAATTGCCACTTCTGGAGAGAGGGACGACGAAGGAGTTGAGTGAGAGTGGAAGAAAAAAATATATCTCCGAAGAATCCAACTATATACGTATGTAGTTTTTTTTTTGTATTGCTGAGCAAAGGAAGAGAGAGTCAAAAAAAAATACGAAGGAGGACGCGTGCGAATATTATGTATAAAAAAAAATTCTTCTTCTTTTTCGGTGAACCTTCGGGTTCTTCTTTCTTTTCTTATTCCTTGAGTCGGGTGCGGCGGTCACTCTTTTTCCTTCCGCTCTGGTCCTCTCTCCCTCTCTGTGCTTTCTATTTTATGATGTTACACACCAACGCGGACTAAACCAGACAGTAGTAGTCCTCTCGTCCTTCTCTTGTATACATTTAAAACAGTCTCTCACTCTCTCGCTGTCTCTCACAGTCACTCTCTCACTCTCTCTCTCGCAGTCACTCTGTTCCTACCTCACTCTGTCTCTCTCTCTCTCTCGCTCTCTCTCTCTCTCAATAGCTTTACAACCCGTGTTTTTCCCCGCGAAGTCGAGCTCACACTCCTTCAGTCACTCCTTTCTCCTTGTCTCTCCAGCACTCTTTCGTCTCTCTCTCTCCCCATTTCTGTAGGGTGTTGGAAAAGAATTTCATGAAATTTTGTTTATGTTTTTATCCCACTTTCCCCCTTTAAATAATGCCAACCAGGTAATTCCTCAAGTTTTGACAGTGGCATGTAATAAGTGTGTAGTAAGTACTACTAGACCAACTTACTTCTGCTGGTGAGGACGCAAAGTTTTTTTTTTGGGGGGGTAGTTGGTAAAAAAAAGTGTCTTATTATGGTATCCAAAAGAAGTATAAAAAACATAAAAGAGAGAACAGGAGTCAGAGAAGGGGTTCAGTATACGAAAGGGAAAGAATGGCAGTAGTGGAGCCCATCGGTAAAAATCCCGTATTTTTTCCCCTTCTTTTTTTCCTTCTCTTCCTTCTGCTGACTGTGTGTGCGGTTGTACACCTACTACCCGAATTTTTAAAGGGGAGAGCTTATCTTTCTCTCTCTCTCACTGCTTTCTTATGGCCTCTCTCTCTCACTCTCTCTCTCTTTATCTTCCTGGCTCTTTTCCCGACTCACTTGGCTCTTTCCCCGGCTCTTGATTTGGCTCTTTTTTTCCTGATACTCAATTTGATTCTAACCCTGGCTCTCTTCTTTCATCAGTTACTGCTGAGTCATGGCAATTTCCGGGTTCTCCTGAGTTTTCTCATCCTCTCATGTCCAAAAAGACCCGCGGTTTTTCTCTTAATTACCTGTGTCACTTGCGAGCGTCGTCTCTACCCTGCTTTCTCTATTTCTCGTCTTGACTTTCCCCTTTTCTCTTTCTGGGTGTCCCTGACTATTTGCTTCTCTCTTTCTGGCTCTACGTTTCTCTTTCTAGCGTTTTGTTTCGCGTTCCGGCTCTTTGTTACTCTATTTGTACTTGTTCGCTGCTGGCTTTCCGATGCTTCGTTTCTCGCTTTCTAGTTCTCCGCCTCTCTGTTTGGCTCTTTCTCTTTTTTGGATTTTCCTTTCTCTCTTTCTGGCTGTCTCTTTTTTGGATTTTCCTTTCTTTCTTTCTGGCTCTTTCTCTTTTTTGGCTTTTCCTTTCTCTCTTTCTGGCTCTTTCTCTTTTTTGGCTTTTCCTTTCTCTCTTTTTGGCTATTTCTCTTTTTTTGGCTTTTCCTTTCTCTCTTTCTGGCTCTTCCTTGCTCCCTTGGTGCCTCCTCGTTTCGTATCTCCTTCTCGTCTCTCCCTTTCTCTGTTTCTGCCGTTACAATTGAATGTCTTTCTCCTTCTGTTTTTGCTTCTTTTACCTTTTTCTTACTTCTTCCGGATCATATTTTTCCTCTTGAACCGACGTCTCTGTTTTGTTACTTTATGCTCCTTCGACTCCTTCCGGGAAACGTACCTTGTCTCTGTTACCGTTTTGACTCTCAAACCCTCTTTCCTTTTCCTCCTCCTGTCAGGCTCTCTATCTTTCCCTTCCTGGTTCTCTCCTTCCCTTTCTACACAGGAGAGTTTTAGTTATTTCACCACTGCTTTGCACTGTTCCTTAACTTGGTAAGTCGTACTAAAAGCCTCTTCCTTTTCTCTCTCTCTCTCTCTCTGTTCCCCGATTTTATCCCAGAGTAAAAGCGTAAGCACTTACGTATGTACGAGAAATTGTAGGAGTATAGCCCGGTATAAAAACTCCACTTCCTCCTGGCTCCTGGTCTCAAATAGATCGAGTGAGTGCCATGGTCTTAGACTCAAACTATGCTGAAAGTGAAACTGTCGATCGATCCTTGTACTGGAGTAGTAGTAGTAGTAGTTCTACTACTGCTTTCTACATGCTTCTGCATTCCCCCTTCCCTTTCTAAAAACCAAAACCAACGCAGACCATTCTTTTCATTTATATAGTGTGTATTCTACTAAAAGACTTCTCGCTCTTCCAAAAAGAACATACCAAGAGCAGCAGACCCTTTTTAGCGTCCAGGCAAAACAATCCTGTGTTCTCTCTCATTCTGCCGTATCTGTATTCCCCACAACGTCTACATGTGTGTGATGTGATAAATGCTCCAACTTTTTTTTTTATTTTACTCTGCTATTCTATACACACGCGTGTATATTTTTGTATATGTGTTTAACTTGGTGGAAGTTTAGTGATTCAAAACTCATTTAGCATACATATGTACATACTTATCCCGACGCGAGTAATTCGTACGCTTCGTTTGTGGTACTAATATCGGGTACAACTTATGACAACCACCATAATTTTCTTGTCTGTATACGCACATACAGGTATACGTGCGTATAGAAACACATGGAGAAAGAAGAAGCATTCTCTCACAGACACATAAACACTACCCATAATATTAATATGGATTGGTGGTAATACGCGTGAGAGTGTAATAATTGTAATAATCGGGTGCATTTTGAAAAGTTAAAAAGTTCCACCTCATTTCTATGCGAGTTACATCCTCAACTCTTTCTAGTTCCTCGCACGAGGTGTAGGTACTTACAACCAGCGCATCAAAGTTCCCCGGTGGTCAATTCAAATCATTCATTACGAAGGAACCTTTTACAGCTCGCAACCATTTACTTCTGTAGTCCCACAACGGATGTATTATGTATTTCACTTTTCTAGTGGGCGCAAAATAGAGAGGAAACTGAAGGACATGACCGGGAGAGAGTGAATATGTGTCCAAGTGATATAAAGGAAGAGTAGAAGGGTTGAAGATACATTAATTTAATACGACCCTCTGAACGGGATCAATAGACAAGGGAAGCAAGGGAGAGAGACAGTGCTTCAAGGAAATTGTTTCATATCGGGTTCAAAACGCTTGTTATCGTGGAGATATTCACAAGAGTCATGCCATTTCCATTAATCTTCCTAGAACTCGAGTACTAGGCGAGTGAACTAGACGGAGGGGTGCAAACAGAGAGAAAGCGAGAGAGAATATATAGGAAGGGTGAAAAAAATCATTGAAAAGGTACTAGAACTAATACTTGAGCCTTGTATATGAAATAGCATAAGCATCTATAGAGAGTCGTAGGAGGTTCGTGGAAGGCTTGTTAAAGAACCAGATGGGTAGCCTGATATTAATGGCTTAAATTGGGTTTGAAAGGCACAATTAATACGCACATGGAGAAAGGAAGAAAAGATAGAAGAGAAGAGGGGGAGATTGACGTCCGTTTAGATTGAGTTCAAAGGCATCCCTTGGCATGCATCAAGTCCGACTGCTGACATATGTATACATTTTGATACTTTAATAGGAGCCGATGGCTGAGTATACATAATGATTATACCGCATCACTCCATTGTGTTCGATATGAATTCAGAAGATTTAAATAGAAATAATAATAAGAATAATAAAACATCTACACAGATGGAGTAATAATATCAAAAAACAAGTCCCGCAATCAGTCGTTTCAAAATGGAGAGATTATCGCTGGGAGCGAAGGCAAGGATGCTTCCTGGAATGATACAAGAGAAAATATGCGGTTGAGTGATTCTGAGTACCTACCTAACAACCACTTAAATATGTATTATTTTCTGTACTGTAGATGTCTGAGCGGTGTTTTTAAATTTGCATCCACATCTACAGCTATTACAACTGCTGCTACCACTATGAATGCTACCTAATGAAGATCATACAAGTGCCTCCTACTTTCATCTATTACTTATCGGAACTGGAAACATTAACTTAGTATACGTATGCAAAAAATATTCACTCAGCATTAACAACATGTATAAACCTGGACGCATAGTTTTATCTCTTTATAAAATGATGTTTCTGCATCTCGAAAGGCTTAGGTTACAGAATGATTTTTAGTATAATAACATATTGCCGCGACAAAAAAGTGTAGAAAATGTTTAACATATAAATATATATGTACATACTTTTAGTACGCCGTAGCGTAAGTTTGGAAAACGTACTTAATTTTTTGAAATAAAAACTACAAGTCAACTAGAATTAGGATCGTAAGTAATGTCATGACGTTCATGGTAATACGAGCTAGACTTATACGGTGACGCTAAACGTGGATCTCGAGTTTGTTGAAGCCAAGTATTAATTTTATCGAATAATGCAGGTGTGAGGACAACATCTGCACTTTGTTTGGTCTCGCGGAAGAGTTCAGCAGCAGATATAACTATACGCTTCCAGTCTTGATTTTCTTTCGTAAGTTGTTCCACTAGTACACAAGAGGATAAAAACTTCGATCGCCAAACCTCAATCTCGTCCGTGAGATTATCCACTGATTCAGACATAGAACTTCCATTCGCCTCTAAAGACCGAGCGACTGCTTGCGAAAAGTCCGTAGTGTTAGGTGAACCAAATCCCGACATTGAATCGACGAGCATCTTTTTCAATCTTGCATTTTCCGTGCGCAGCTCGTTAATATCTTTTTCACAAATTTTGAGTCTTTCTTTTAGTAGCATCTCCGTATGCCCTTGGTTCAGATTGTTGTCACTCTGAAAATCTCCATAATTTTTTAGCATGGTAGCACCAGCGTTAGTCTGAGAAACATTTTGAGGTACTTTTGTGGGCGGTGAGGTTTCTGCTTTTAATGACCGAATACTGCTTGTTGAATTAGAATTGGAAGATCCTAGCGACTGTTTCCTAGAATGCGATTTCATGACAGTATCGTCGTCTGTCATCGATCTTGTAGCTCCCTTGTACGGTTCGTAAGGCACAAATTTTGGTTCTCTTTAAAAAAAAACACGAGCTTAATTAATGTCTATAGTGACTACGAGAGTAACTTCCATAATTGATGTAAGTATAGAAAGTGAACATTCTAATTATTTTAACTAACCTTTGCTTCGCTGAAGAGGAAATTTTGTTGTAGCTATCATTCAAATGGTCGCTTCCACTTGTTTTCTCATTTATTTTAGGTGGCTTTAGCTTAATTAATTGGTCACGAGGAGGTAGCTGCTTCGGTGACTCCCGCTCCAGGGGATTATTTTTTTGCTGAGAACCTTTTTCACTTGTTTCGGACTTTAAAGTTCCAGCCCCAATCTTTTGCTGGTTAATATCACTTTTGTCTACGCTACTCCTGGCAGTGAATACAGGGACAGTAGTTGATGTTGTCTCTGTGTACAAATTAGATACAAATGTAGAGACAATCACAGAACTATTATCATAACCCGCGAAATGACCGGCAAATACATAGAGCTCCTCAAAACGCAGACCATACCTTTTCCAATCACGCCCCGTGACCCTTCAGCGTTTTCAGTCTCCATCCCGTCACCCTGGGTTCGCGTTTCTGCAACACATTTTGAAATGAATTCCATGATAAGTATTCGCTAACCTCATTCAAAGTTTAAATCAAGATCGCATGACAAAACATTGTTCCAGCAACTTTACCTGTCAAAACAGAATCCTGGAATTCATTATCTGAACCTGACGTATCACTTTCAAGAACGTTACCCATGATTTATTTAAGCTAACTTACAATGACAAGTTTAACACTAGGTAAGTGTAAGTATACACGTGTAGCGTCATCAAAAATTAATCAAAGCTGTTATTTAAATACCACATATTGTATACTCCATAGCTTGCAATTGTTACATTAAACAAAAAATTAATTACACTCATTCAAAATAACAAAAGTACTCTTACATAAAACGATTGAGATTATCAAATAGCAGAATCATCATCAAAAAGGATACATCCTTGTCGATCACTAAACTTTAGTAACGACTTCCAACATATGACATACAATGTAAAACATTATGCTTACACATCAACAAATAATGCTTCACAACAGTAGGTAAAAAGAAAAGAGAGAAGTAAGTGACTAAAGGAATCAACAAAAGTGATCTTCTTACGGATAAATGGTTCAGTTTGATTGAGCAAAAGAATTCCTCATCACAAAAACACAGACCAAAGGTCCAGTTTCAAGGACCAGATGGAAGAGGTTGTGATACTAATACATACATAATATTAACTTGCAGAATTTCACTATGATTTGTACTTTTGTCGTCCAGGTAGCCATATGAGTTCCATATTATGTTATAGAGATATTAAGGACTTAACAAAATCTGTTGTATAAACCAAAAAAAAAAAAAGTATCTCCGAGACGAGGATTTAATGCTCTTCTGGAACACTTGAATGCTTCAACTTTCAAAACTTCCAACAACTCAAAATACTTTTAAAAGAATGAAAAGATCATTTATGACATGACTATACTTTTTTTTGCACCACTTATTTACACCACTACAAGTTCTGCAACTTTCCGCTGGTGCAGATAAAAGCAAACTTGTGAGTGTCCTTGTATATTGTATGTAAATATATGAAAAAGCATCAAATTTATCTGGATTAATTTTTTATTCTTTTTCACATAATTGAAATTCTAAGTAATTTAGAAAATGTTTGAAGCACCAAAAGTGGGGAAACCAAAAGCGATTGAACAAACAAAACAACGGAAAAATTCAAAAACCCAACCAAATTTGATGATTCTTTGACTTCTCGACTATCCTATATGCAATTGAAATTATTTCCTCCAAGAAAATACAAGAGACGGTCAAGACAGCGAAGAGCAAAGAAAAAAACATCCTCATTCCAATACAGAGCATAGCACTCCATAGCGGATCCTTTCACAAGCACATGGAGTATAAAACCTGCGTCGATACAATCACAAATATTTGAATTTTATACAGGCGCTATTTTTGTTCTTACGAATTCAGTGTCAATGCAAGTGTATACAAATTGTGAATCGTAATTTTTTCGAATAGAATCGTTATTTTATTTAAAAGTAATTCTAAAGGTCCAGGTCACAGGTCAGGACTCACAAGACACATTAACAAAGAGACAAATTCAAGGCTCGAACGGTCTAATCGACGGATCAGGCCATTCTAGATTGGAACCAATTGGAAGTTCGTCAAAGATCACTCAACAGCGTTAATTGTTAAGTGGTAATATATTACTCATTTAAATTAAACTTTGATGTACTTTCGTTCCCAGAATTTCAAAATGATAGGGGACAACGGATTGATCTGCCATTATTACTTATTACCTTGTAGTTATTGTTGAAGTTGCACCGTGTACATTTTTTTGAACGAGTAGTTGTCCGACGGTCTTTTTTGCCTTTGGGGTCTTGTACAATTTGTTTAATAAATGCTGGAGGTGTCCAAAAACTCCGAGTTTTATAATTAATATTGTTATAGTATAATTGACCCCCTTTTTGTTTTTGTTTATGCAGAAATACAGTCGACACTGTTGCAAGTATAGTTGCAAAAGAAGACCGTCAAAGAAATACGGGACCGAAACCATAGAGGCACAGCACAATGACTAACTGGCCTACACAGTACAGGACTCAGGTGCTGCGGCTGCTTCAAGAAAGAAATAAGGAGGAGAAAGGATTTACTGAGCTTTTTAAACACCGTAAGGATATTCTGTCTCGTATTGTTTTTTCCCCTGCTGTAAAAAAATATTCCCTGAAGAGAAGTAGCTGTAATAAATGTTTTCTTTTTCTTTGCAGATGAGCGATTGTTTGAAAATTGGGCTGCCGTCAAATCGGAAAATATTCGATTGAGTATGCAAATGCAAGGAGGATTGATGGCTGGTGATAAGGGACGGGGTAGCTCAGCAGAAGATAAAGAAAAGGTGTCTATTGTCAGTATGTGTGACACATACTGACAAACATAATAATAAATAATATGCCAACACATTATACATTAACATGTTTTTTATGGGTAAAGGATTAATTTGAATTTGTCTGTAGATTCTAGCTCTACAAGAAGAATTAACCGAATTGCATCGCAAAAGAGGAGAAAATGCCTCCCAAGTTTTATCACTTTCTGCCAAACTTACGGAAAAAGAGGCTGAGTTGTCCACATGTCAGTCTAATATTGCAGAGATGGTAGCTCGTATTGCCGACCTTGAAGAAAATGAAAAGCGATTACACGAGCAACTGGGCGAGTATGGCTTTTTGAAGCTAGTTTTTTACTTCACTCTAATTATTTTTAATTTCGGCAATTCATGCTTGCGCTTTTTATTTTCTAAGACGAGAGGCCACAAGCAACTTGCTTCACGATGAGCATTCTGCCCTGCAGCTAGCGTATACAGCTCTTGAAGAAAATTTTAGAAAAGTTCAGGCGGAGTATGTTGAATTGCTGCAAAGGTTTATCCAGGTCAAATCTCAGCATGCAGACGTCATGAATACAGAAAATGAGAAGTTCATGGAGTGAGTTATTTTGACATTTATGGTGCTTATAATTTTGGTGGTCGCGTGACAATTAGCTACTTTTACATATCATATGCCTTATTCTAGAAAAAAGCGAGCAGCTGTCCAGAAAGAGCTGGAAGATGCAGCTGCCGAAATTAAACCCGTTAATGCTGCATGTCTACCTCCTATAGTAAATTCTCCGCCTCCGTTTTCAGATGTGCCCAAAGTTGCTGCGCATAAGTTTGTAAGTCAAATATATAGATATGTACACATCCCGATTTCTAAGCGCATGTCATAACGTTAAACCATATAATACATGTCTATTTCCCGTAGGACGCGCACGAGAACGACGTCAACGTAGTAAGATGGACGCCAAATGGAAGATATTTTGCAACTGGTAAATAGCAGTGGTTTTCTTCCATTATAACTGTAATTTTTCCATGTAATGGTTGTCTTAAGCAAGAACTGGCCATGCCATTATTCGGAGTACAAGTACAAATTTTAACAGCATTGTGATTGTTTTTCTTTTTGTGCAAACTTGCGTAAACCAATTCTTTTTAACTGACGCTGACGAGCTTTAGGCGCTTAATATTGAATGCAAAGTGATTTTAAGTTTGTTACGGTGGATAATTGAAGCGACAAACATGTGTAGTACTAATCGTCTTTGTCAAAATATTTCGATTCTGTGATTGCGCATGCCCGAGCAAAAACGTTTGCGTGTAAACTTTGTATCCGATTCTTTATTTATATTTTTACATTAAGTGATATCTGTGGTTGCACTTTTCATGCTTTTCTTGTTCAATAAATACTCGCATTCTCTGATACTAGTCGATGTATCAACCAGGGAAATTATGGTTTCGCTGATTCGAAATTACCTACATTTTATTATGCAGCATATGTTCAGCTCTGCCTTCTAAGCTTTTAAGTAGCTGCCGACTCTTTACTTTTTCTCTTATTTCTATTTCCATTCCTCTACTTTAACAGGTGGGGCAGATCGAAAGGTGAAAATTTGGGAGTATACTATGACAGGGGTGGAGCAGCGAGGGACCTTAACTGGTTCCAACGCCGCCGTGTTAAGTATCGATTTTGACTCCAGTGGTTCTTCAGTTTTAGCATCATCTTCAGATTTTGCTTGTAGAGTTTGGACTGTTGATGACTGCCGTCTCAGGGTGAGTAAATTTTTGCAGAACGCTTACTCTTTCGTCGCTGAAATTTTTCATCTGGTTGCTTTTATTTACTTCATTTCTCCTGCATACCCGCAGAAAATTTGAACGCATGTGATTAATACATACGTCATTTTTTAGCCACTGTAATGCCTGTGCCTAGCATACACGTCCAATATAAGGTGCTCCGGAGGCTCATCAAGCTGGCTTCTGGAAATTGGCTCATATTTTGCACATGTTTCGTGACGTAAAAGATGATTAGACGTAATCTTTATCCACTAAAAAGGATACTCATTACGTGTGGGGCAGGAAATCGATCGAAATGGGAAAGTACGGTCGAGTAAATAGTGCTGCTCGTATTCAACTTTTGCACGATGTTATTATAAAGTATTTAAAACAATGAAATTATGGTTCTCCAGTAAAAGTTATTCTGAAAAACGTTGAGGTGAAAACCCGTGCTGACAATTTATAATAATGTATTTCTCATATAAGTATACGTATTGATGACAAATAGGCCGCTAATCACAAAAATAAGATAAAAAGTGAAGATCACTTTTTCACAAGGGGCAAGAGAACAATCCAGAAATAATGCATGTACGATGTTGAACTGCAACGTTTCCCTCTGTGTTCATTGTTCACAGAATTTTAAATAAGGTTTTCCCTTGGAATTTTGGTTTTCCTGAGCAATTTTTCATCAACGCCAGGTAGATGGATGTAAAATCAATTGACTATTTTCGATCCTTCTTGTTATTACTTGGTAGCGAATATGCTACAATAAATGATAGAATAGATTGTGGTTGTTTTACAAGAAGTATTTTATTATTGCTTTGTAAGACTCTTAACAACAGATACATTCAAACTTAAAAGTAACAATAAATAAATTTCTAGCAATTAGAATCAATCAAAGGCAAGCCCTTGATGTCGTTGTGAAAGTAAACATACAATAATTTAAGCTACACAATTTAATAACAAATAACGAAAAAGTACCCATTCAGCCCATTCACCAACATAAATACGTATTTATTTTAAAATGATAAGTATTCAGTTTAAGTTTACTGGAATACCATTTACTTTATCATCATTGATTACACGAAGCTTGTTGTATCTCATACATTCTTGCAGACCCTAATGTAATTTATAATGTCCACTTTCGTTGAGGTATTCCTAATCAAGGAATACACATATTTACTTTGTTACCCAATCAGATGTGGGTAGGAGAGTTATGAAACTATCTAAATATGAGTAGAATTTAACGACTACAGCAAACAAAATAGATGACCGTTGAGGTCACGAGTGACCACCTGTCTCTTACGCACCTGTCAGGACACTTTGCAATAGAAAATAAGCAACTTAATTGTATTTTAACATATTTGATACATTTTTGATTCACTATACTGAATTTGTAAGTAAATAATTTATTATATTTCTGTAGGTACAATGATCACCGAGAATAATATATTATTATTTATTTTCGAATAAGCATAACACAGGTTAATCAGGGTACTTTTGTTAATAACACATGGTATATACAGTGCTCCGTCTTTTTTTTATTTCAAGAATGAGCAATAAATATCAGACACGAATTTATTAAATAATTTAAAGATATTAATACTCGCCATGACAGTAGTATATGTGTTGACATATGTTTAATTTCGGGGTGACTTTTCAGAGCATAAAAATAAAAACAATCACAAAAAGCCTGGGTATTTACTGGGCATAACTGGGCCGAACGAATACATTTTAGATAACAATAAAAATAATAAGCGCTTCCTGACTGGCTTCAAAAATTTTTCGGAATATGGAAAAGCCTCTGGGCCATAAATTATACCATTTAATAAAAATCATTAATAATTGCGAAATATTTTTTGGAGGTTTGTTGCTCTTCTTTGAATATTTGGTAATATTTTTTGGGAGAATTACAAAAATTATTATTTTTCTACATAGTGGGCTTTCCCCTCTTCCATGTAAATAATTACATATAAAAAGATAAAAACAATTACAATTTATACACCACAAAATTCCAGGTACATTTGTAGCAACACGTTTATTATTATTGTAAACAATAATATAACGATTTTGTTGAAAATAAATAGTGTCACAAAATGACGCTCAATAAATAATAATAATACAAAAATCCAAGCACCAAAAATAAAGGAAATCCCCAAATGGAAAAGCTAAGACTGAGAGTGCTACCGCTAGTAATAAATATTTTACAAACAACATAAAATCCCTAAATAGATACTGGTCAATATGTGCATCCTTGTGTCTTTATAACGTTGCAATTAAAAAAAACAACTAGTAAAATTAAAAGGCATCCATACATGCTCCACAAAACTAATGTGTAAGTAGACAATTTTTATTTGACTCTTCGTCCGTTCGTAATAATTGTCTCACGTACGAAGAAAAAACTTGGGTCTCAATCGTCAATGGCTGTACGCTTGTAATTTGCTTTTATGTAAATTGTACGTGTATGGTAAAATAGTAACCACATAATAGGAACAATTAGTCTGACTGTCCAAACAAATTAATCAATAACAATAAAAGGAAATGCAATATTCCGAATTTTTTTTGTGAAGTTTTCTACGTATTTGTGAGTTACTGACGTATTGTAGAGAGGAATGTATTTTTTTAAGACCATCACCATTATTTTGGTTCCCACAGGGGCTTTGTTTTTTTTTTATTAAACGAAAATGTTCTGTTTTTTAAAGAAAAACTCAGGAAGATAATAGATATTGGAGCAATTTCATGGTTAAGTGCTTCCTCTCGCATGTAACTGTGTCTTGGGATAAAAAGAAAAGCAATGAAATGTTTTGCTTCTTCACCGGTACTACCTCCTCCGCACCTACAGGAGTCGATTGTGTGTGTGGGGGATTGAGAAAAATAGTTAGTAATGTGGTATTATTATTACCATTACTATCGGTGCTGTGTGAGCTTTTTTTTTCTGATTGCGTAATTTTTGTATTGAAGAAGGAGAGGATAGAATCTGTATGAGCTGTTGTATGTGTGTGGTACTGGGTGCGGGGTTAATCACACGTTGTATTGGATATACATATGTACATGTATATAGAAAGAAAGAGAGCCGAAAATCAGTAAAGACTACATATAGAGAAGAAAGGATCTTGTAACATTTCCCATTTATTTTCTGTTTACCCCACATGCTCTTTTTCTAGGTTTGCTAATACAAGGGGGGAAGGAGAACGTGTCGATGACACTGTCGGCGGAATTCTAAACGGGAATCTCACTCACAATATGTGAGCAAGATATTGAGGGAAGATAAAGAAAAAAAATCATATTGTACACATACTACTACAAATACCCCCAGTGAGATTGAGAAGGAGGGGAGTGTTGGAATATTCGGAATTTTTTTTTTTTTCGTTTTATTGTTACAACGTCATAAGTATTGTATTACGTTTTATGTTGCTACTAGTATAAAAGACTCCACATTATTAAAAATGTACTGAATATGTTCGGGATGAAACTTGTCTATAGTGTGTGTGTCGTATACTCGGAGACTATATTGATTTCGTGGGGGTGATTACTGCAGTACAGTGTCTGCTGTGTGTGTTTGGGAAAGGAGAAAAAAAAAGAACGGTCTGTGTTGTAAATCGGTGTGTGTTGTAAAAGAGTCTTGTAATCTGCTTCTTCCTCACCTCATCCCTGTGAGGTATCAATGTCGTGCTCCTTTTCATAGTGAATATGTGGGTGTCACAATCATGTACATTAGCCTTTTTTATCTGCCCTATACTTCATTTTGTATTGTGAAGGCTGTCAGTCAAAATCAATTCCTCTTCTTCTCATACCCTTCTCTATCACTTTCTTTCTTCTTTCACTCTTTCTTCACTTACCGTATTCGCTTTTTTTTTAATACAAAGTCTTTGGAAGGCTCAAATGTGAAATAGAAGAAGTTGGGAGAAGAAGCTCTTTTCTTTCTGTCTGCATGTGTCCGTATATGTACCCAATAATAATAGCAATCATTTTCATCCTCATGAAAATATTTAATGGTTCATTGTGTCCGATTGTACAGCCGTAGTGGTCAGGAAAATCTTGTTCAAAAATTGCTACTACACATTTTTTTTTTTTACTTTGTGTCTTTAAAGATTTTTTTTCGGGTTTCTCACCACAAAAAAAAATACATACACGATAAAAATATTAATGATAATGAATAATGCTAGCAAAAATAATAAGCTTTTTAAACATTTCGTGGTAATTTTAGTGTGCAGGAGGAGAAGGAAAGAACCAAACCGTATTTGAAATATATAGTGCAAAATAATCCCTTGACCATCACCAAAGCTTTTGTGCAGTAGAAATAAACCAAATTTCGAGTTTACACAGCATTTGCGAATGCATTATAATATTTCCGTTCTACGTTTAGAATTGTTTGCAACGGACTCATTTATATTGTTTTTGTTTTTTTTTTTTTTTTGAAACGGGAAAAGGTTCGAAAGGCTAGAGGAGGGATATGTTGAATCTATCTGATTTTTCTTTTGCTTGTGGAGAAATAATAATATTCAAATTATTATTATTGAAATATTTCGTTGTGGACACATTTCCAACTTCACTAATAACCGGTACTTCTATCTCCTATGCAAAAAAAATACTACGTACTATTATTTAAAAAAAATGTACTGCTATAATTAAAAAAAATAATCTCGAGTCACACTCACAATGTCATTTATGGCTATGTACACCGTATGTACATCACTGTGAATCTTGTAATGATAATGGAGCAGCGAATGACCCTCTGAAAAAATAAGTACTTTCGCTTTACCACCTATTACAAGCGAGATGCTTTTTTCCCTAACCTTTGTGCTTTCTCTGTGTCACTCAACTTTAACATTGTCCTCCTTTGCATAATTTTACATATAAATTTACATATACTCCGGCGTATGTGTAATAGTACATAGAAATTATGCGGATTTAATTTTTTTTAAATAATATTATCGCTACTAAAACATTTTTTCACACAACAAATTCTGCAGAGATTCTTGTATTAAGCGAGAGATCTAGGTTTACAATTACTGGATAAGAAATAATGAGGAGGATGAGGAAAGACACCGTTTTCCAATTTCAATGAATAAATAATAAATATTATTTCCAAATACGAAATAAAATACCACTGCAATGAAAGCACTGCGATAATACATAATAAATAACCCACAAATAAAGCATAAAAGCTGCAACAACAAAATTATAGAGTCCTACAGGTCTACTTTTGCTTTTTTCACAATAAAAAAGAATAAACATAGGCAGTCACTAACACCCGTATTTTGGATGCAGAGTTTTTTTTCGTCTTGGTGAAAACAAAGTCAAAAGTTTGGTTTAAATAATGTTCGTTTTTTTTTCATTATGTAATATAGTACTATATTCAGTACTACCATAATCTTATAAAATACCCTCGTACTAAATAACCATAAATTAGTATTATAATCACACTTATCTAAAAAAAATATAATTAAATTATTAATATGATATTTTACGTTAAAATGTTATCATTAAGGTCAGTCAGTCAAGATTGGCTTTTTTATGAGGGCGTTAAGGGGTGGGGTAGACATTTTTGTTCCTTTTTGATCGGGTAATATTTTTTTAAAGGGGAAACGTATAATATATTTTTCTTTTTTTTTTACTCATAAGATTTTAGAGGAGTATTTGGCCCGAACGTATATTCAATATGTATATACTTCTTCCGTCTATTTCTCTTCGACGTTCTGTTGTAAGTTCAGTCGTACGATTTAAAATTGGTTTTGGGACGAGAAATCGTGGGATTTACTTTGAATGTTTACACTGCCAAAATTTAGTAGAATAGTATTAAAATTCTGTAGAAAAAAAACGCAAACTGTTTCCCTTAGTATAGCATGTAGATTTTATGGAATAATAATTAGTTACTCACATACTTGAATTCATAATGGGAAAAAGATGGTCACATATGAACATCGTGCTAAAAACACGACTATGTGAGATGTCACCATCTTCATAATACTATATTGCTGTAGAAGAAAACAGCCTTAAGAGAAAAAAAAGGGGAAGGACTCCCAAGGGAGGAGGAGCGGTAGTAAATACAAATATAGTAGTATGTAGTTATCAAACGGAATCTTTTTTTATTCTGTTTCATTGTTCTCAATGCTTGTATACATTTTGAAAAGTTTTTTTTTTGCGAGTAACCCTCGGCATGTGAGAACAAGGCAGTTATATGTCCTTTCTTTGGTTGTATAGTCTTGTTACTGTGATTGTCACGTTACCATGTGTTTCTATAGCCCTGCAAAACTTGCGTGTCGATTGTACACGTAAAGGCGGATATGTAATATGCTAACAATTGTATTCCCATAGATTTTTTTTACTCTTGATTGTGGAACACGATTGCATGTGAACGTGTAAACTAAGCGATTGATGATTAAAATATTCCCGTTTCTATGTTTCAAGTTACAAAAAAAAAGTCGGGTAAGCATTTATTTTGTAACATGAACGAGAATCTTAGTTGAGATATTTTATAGAAAAATTATTTTGGCATGTTTTTTTTTTCAAGTAAAAGATACCCACGATGACTCTCCCAACAAAATAAAGGTTCGTTGGATCATACACAGTAAAGGGTTAAATGTCCATAGTTGATTGTCGGGGACAGGGAAGTAAAATGTTACTTAACATAGTATTTGTTTAAGTAACAATTGTTTTTCGTTCGTACTTGTTTGTTCGAGGGCCAAAAGTTTTCAAAAGGTTCAAGGGAGGGACGGGGGAGTTTGTTTACTATGACGTGGTTCATTATTGTTGTTGTTGTTCATTGTTGTTGACAATAGTAATTAATTGTATAAAAAGACCGTATTCTCCTAAAAAATAAGAGGACTTACTCCCTCTCAGTACCTCTTGACGAAGATTGTCTGTTGGGGACCAGGTCTTGTGGCTTGCTGAGGAAGCAATTTTTTACTCCCATCCCTCCGTCTCAAAAAGAGGAGAGCTCCAATAATAAGCATAGCAATTTGAATGCCTACGACTACTGCTCCGGCACCCAAAACCGTAGACAGATTGATACAGCTTCCGGTCCTTTCCACAGTTTGTTGTTGTTCGTCATAGTCAGTGTTAGTACTACTACTATCCCTGTTGTGATTGTTACTGTTGTGAGAGTTGTGGGATGAGGAGCGTCTGTGGTCATAGTCGTCACCGGAGAGTTTACGATCTCGTTTTTTGTCAGCACCGAATCGGTCAGAGATATGAATGGAGCGGACCAAGAGCATCTCTTCGGCGGGAATGCCGTCGTTTTTCATGTCAGAACTGAGATCTCGTCTCATGCGTCGGTAGTTGGAGAAGTCTTTCGTATTAGCGTTCTCAAGTTGATTGTCATACTCGCTGCCAGTGTCAGTGGTGTTAAGCATTCGTCTTTTCCTCTTACCCATGGAGGGGATCTCTTGGAGAAGTCCAGCTCCATCTTGGACGGGGCAAATGACCGGGGGACAGGTGGGCAAGCAAGGAGTGACTAAAGCTCGGAATTGTACTGTCTCCGAGGTAGGGAATTTAAAAGCATCAAAGTGAGCCACGAGAGCTTTCTCATGATCCACGGCTCTGGCTAAAGCACCCATAATCCGTTGGTCAGTGGGACAACCCTCACCATCCAAAAGCATGATTTCCGAGCCATCCACACCGTCCATGGCGACCAATTCACGAACAAAGATGTCGTAGGGGCTGTTGGGGTCCATGATGTCGAATCTCAAGGAAAGGGGGTCACCAACCTGTGGACACGTTTCCAAGCATTGCGAATGTAATTTCCCCTTCCAGCAATTAAAATTACACAACATGTACATAACATTTAAAAAATTGCTCCCGTTGTGGAAAGCGAATTCAATCGCATGTCAAAAACTGACTTTTCCACCTCTCCAGAGAAGTAATTGTGGATGAATCTACAGCAGCAAGAGAGAGAGAAAAAGTGGAAAGTTATGAAAAACTGTCTCACCTGAGCGGCCACCGTGGCTTCTCCTCTTCGGTCAGTTACTCTCATAGCGACATTGGGTGAATCCACAATGCTCTCCTGAGCAATGGAATGCTTCAGATCTCCTACCACTCCCAGATCCACTTCATTGGATACGGACTTGTTGGTCAAATCATACTGGCAGGCCACCGAGAGTCCCATGTCCGAGGCTGTGACAATCTGGTCATGATGTTGAAGAATCACCTGTGAAGGAACGGAGCAAATGAGGGGGTTATTAAAAGCTCATTTGTGACATCAACTCCGTATACAAACACTCAATCACTCACAAGGGAGACAGAGAGGACGGCACCTAACGTTTCTCTTTTATGTAGTGAAGGGAGAAAAAAAAACTCCCCGAGTCTTCTACGTACATTATTATTATTATCATCATCATTATTATTGCTATAACATTTCAACACATAAGGCCCCTTTCTTTCTTATCTCTATCTCTCTGTTTCTCTCCCTCTCTTTCTCTGTCTGTATATCCCTTGTATCTCCGACTCCTACTTGTGCGTATCATCCTCTTGGCCAGCATCGCCGTCTTCCTCTCTATACCCCTATATGATGGCAGTGATGATGATGATGAATGAATCCGTGTTCATACTGTGAGGATAATTATTCCACAGCGAGATAATCATCTCTGTGTGTTACGTGAACATGTTTTTGGTGGACGAGGTCTCGAGAACCACCATTTACTGCTGCGGATGCTCCTGTTGATACTGTCAAACTACCGCGGTTAGTAGTCTACAGGTTCATCTTTCCATGGTAGGGGACAATTTCTGCTTTCTTCGTTTATTACCTTCCTTTTTATATGCTAGTTTATGATTTCTCCTACAATTTCCCCCTCCACTAGCCTTCACTGTTAGATTCGCTCCATTCTTCATTCACTTCATTGCTTGACTCATACACATATGTACATGCATATATACACATCCTTGTCTTCATTCTGACAGTCTTTGGCGGACACTGTCCACAAATAAATGACTAATGCCGGCAATTAATGCCCGATTTTGAGTGGAAATAAAAATAACAGCCCAGACAAGTTGGGTTTCTCTACATCTTTCTCCTGCTCCAAGTTCACATACGAAGTGCTTTTCCCTGTGACCAATGCGACGTGAAGAAAGGAAGACTAATTTACCAGGCAATAATAATTTACCGTTCACGAAGAAAGCAATTATTGTTGTCGGGGGAAAAAATCACTTTTGCTCCTCCATTTCTCGGATTCCTCTCGGCCACCAAAATATATTCCTGTAACATGTCTGTGGTTGTCTATCAAAGACCAAAAATATGTCGGTGTATGACTCTGCAAATGAACGGCTGATGTGGTAATGTTTTCACTTCGTGTGGAGTATTCATGTGTAATGTGGTATGACAAAACTATTACTATTAGGTAAGTTTAATAGTCCTCAAATGCAAAGCGTGTGCTTGCAAGTGGACCCACGGTGATGTTAATAATAGTGCGGTGTGCTATAGCTATAAGTATTTCCCCAGAAGCACTTCTGCTCTCAGCAGTCCTATCTGTATAGTAACTAGTTGAGACCGAGCGGACGAAGATGTAAACAGGATGGAGAATTATGACGGTCATTATTATGTTCTATATAGTATTATCCCCCAGTCCTTGCGGTACTTTAGTTGTATTTCTGTACCTCTAGGATGTTAAAAGTAGGAGAGAAAAGTTTATTTCAAGTGATTATTATTAAGAAAATGTTATCGTGGTAGAAAAAAAAAGAAGAGGGGAAATTCCATGGTGGTATGAGATGTTTCATTAACCTATATTATTTAAGAAGGAATGTGGGGAGTTTACTTTTTTTTTTCGTCTATTCTCACGAATGAAATATATCACTTGAGGGAAGTTGATGTTGTTGTGTTAAGATGTGCATTCACGAACGTATTATGCATAAGTGTAGCATTTATTTTAGCATTGAAAAAAAAAAACACGTATATTTTTGGCCTCTTATTAGTCGTGATAGTGGTGGTTGTTGAAGAGGGACAATTTGATTCAGTGGGTAATTTGGTTATGGGTGTTTGTTACTGTTGTGCTACTCTTATTTTTAGCCATGAAGAATACATTTCAAGGAGTTCAGTGTGCTTATTGTGAGAACGGTTTGCTCCGTCTCTTGCACTAAATGATGAGGTTTGCTGGCCAATTGAGAGCAATGTTTAGGGTTGAGTAGTTTTGCTGAATGAGATATTTGTTTCTACATCCCAAAAGGATGTTTTAGTAAGTATGTATGTATACTACATGTGTACACATACGTATATGTATTTTTGTAGAGGCATATGTGTGTTTAAATGATTTGTTTGTTCTGCATACTTCCTTTTTTGGCCTTAGGAGTGTGTTTTGAGTCAGTTCCGAGAAATTTGTAACTGTCTCGTTACATTGGAGGTGATATTGTATTGGTTTCGGGCGGAAAGCCACAGGTGTGTCTGTGGATTTATTTGGCTTTTGAAACCAATGAGGAGGTTTACCTGATTTGGCTCTTATACCTGTCTTTTTCTCTTTCCTATACTTCTTTGTAGCTATATACATATGCCCTTGTATAAGACAAATCACTTCTAGGAGCTCTGTTATTGACATGATTGGGGACAATTAGGTACGTATACATTTATATACGGGATGGGGATTTCCTGAAATCCTAGGATAAATTGTAGATAAAAACAAAAGGAGAGAAAAAAAAGTAGGGGAAGTCGAAGAACGGTTGTAGAAATAAAAAAGCGCATCTGTTACCTCTGTGGAATATCTTCCCATGGATTCTCGTTGCACTCCGCATTCCAGGTCGGTGTAGGGGAGTCTCAAAACAAATTCTAAGGAATTGTCCACATCCACAGAGCAGCTGTTGGGAGCTCCTTTGGCGTACAGTTTACCTTGGAAGATCTTAGAGGTTCTCACTGTGGCAATCATGTCTCCGGCTCGGCAATCCACACTCACATTGTAGCAGGCACTGAGTTCCTTGGTGAGGGCCCCTGGGACGGCCAGGAATGGGTCACGGATTTGGGTCAGAGTCAAGGAGCTGTGATGGGACAGACGGCATACTTGGGCCCCAGTCGCGTTGTAGTCATATGATTGGCAGCGGAAGGCAGTGTTCAAGCAGAGATTCCTTTAAAAAATGATGAAAATATAAGTTTAGTATATGATTACTTCATTATTACTTTGTTTATAGATATTCTATTGTTCGGGTGGGATGAGAGAAACAGTGTGCGGGAATCAGCATGGTCCTTCTTTCCGTGGTGGTAATTGGATGTGTGGGAATATTTTTTTAATTTTAATTTGAGTACATACTGCTTGTAATTTAGGGGTGAATCATTACGTTGTGACAAAATTGTTATTACCTTAGCCATTATGATCCTATTTTTATTTAATGTCGTATGCATGTGTAAATGCACACACAATATCTCTTGTCTCACTCCCACAAAAATAACAAGGTTCGTGGGAGAAGAAGTCGAACGGAGGTGAAAAAATCTTTAATAATACTTCAGAAGTAAGTGCCTATTTGCCTATGTTTCTTGAAGAAGTTATTAAACTCATGGAGGTAAAAATGATGTTGTTACACTTGGACACTCAATGTACACTTTTTGACGTGCCGCCGACTTTGGAGGAGGATGAGGAGGAGGCGGGAGATCTTATGCATATATGAGTTTAAACGCCGGTCACACTTGGGGCAAGGACTTAAGTACATTATTATTTTTTACTGCAAGTAGCAAAAGAATATAAAAATAGGAGATTTGGTGTGATGGTCTTTTCCTTGGCTACACAGTACACACATGAATAATAAAGGAGAGAGTGAGAAATGTGTATTTGTGTGTGTGTGTGCGTGGCTACCGTGAAAGTCTTCATTTTTTCCCTCAAATAGTTTTTTTTTCCTTCGCCAAAGAGTAAAAATAAATTGCACTCTAATTTTTCCTCGGAAAATGATAATAACATCTTATATATGTATTTAGTGTGAAGAATGTTGTATGCTGGTTAAACCATTCAAAGGTGAAAAAAATAGATAATCATCTCTCCACTGGAAATGCATTATGGGCTCAATTTTTTTTTATTTTTTGTGTGAATATTCTGACGTGTTGTTTAAACACGGGCAAAGAGAAGTTCAACCGTTCATTACCATTTTCTGTTTTGGCTTGCTTTCTTTATAAAAAAAATGCAAGGCGACGAGGGTGAGGACCGGAAAGAGGGATGTAATAAGATCCCTTGTAAAAAATTATATAAGAATACGTATATTATCTCTGTCAGCATTTCCAGAGCTCTAAATATATAATTTCATCTGCATTTGCAGTTTTGCACATCCATATCTTCGACTTCTGTAATTATAAATTGTAAAATATTGTCCATCGAATGAACGAGCACTTAAAAATGGTTGGTTGTTCTAAATTTGCTCCAAATTAGCTTGAACTTTTGTTTGAATTTCACCTGGGATGAAAATAAAAATAAAAGGTCCACACAGGATCTTGAACAGGCATAAAGTTTTAAAAAGCGGGTATAAAAAAGTGCAGAACTGTGTGACGAAATCTAGTTTTACTGAAATTAAAAGGAATCGGTCCTATAGAACTTAAGTAAAAGAAAAAAAGTACACAACTCAGAAATGTTGTATGTATACACATTGAAGGGGGAAGGTCATACGAGAGTATCTCCTTCAGCTGACCCACGGTCGTGTACAGTAGTAAATGGTACATAAATAATTGCATGTGTGTTTTATTAGCAATGATGCCATTAAATAACTTTAATACCGTAGTGAGAATGTGTTTCTACAGAGCTGTAGGTGATTATCACACATGTTTGAACTTTTGTCTGGTGATTTCCTCTATCTGTTCCCCTCCTCCCTCCCGCCCTCCCTTTCTGTCTGGGAAGAAGGCATAAAGGAACAATAAAGCTATGGATAATGGTCACAAATTGCAATTATGGATGGGGATTAGAAGTAAAGGAGGGGAAGACAAAAAAACACAATACCAACATATTACATACACAAAAACCTACGTTTCTCCTCCGATAAATACACATTTCTACATACTATTCCTACAGGGTCTTGTTGGTTTACGTGTTGATAGTTGTAATCGAAATAAGAAAAACTAGATGAGCAACAATTTTTTTTTTCAAAAATATTTTGACTCTGGTCTCAAGTAGTTGTGTGTTTTTTGGAGGAGAGGAGGGTGATGGTTGTGGTGTAGTCGGAAGGGAAGAGGCGACAAAAAAATTCACACACGTAACTTTTTTTTCCCCATTTCATATTTTCCAAGAATTATTGTGGCTCGATTTCCTTCACCAAACTTCACCAAACCTCTAAGATTTCTAAGGAACGGGAGATTATATGTACGTATACTCAAAGCCCAAAAAAATTGGTAATAAACACATGTATATAGCAGGTATAACGCTGTATTGTGATGTAGGAGATGCTACCCCTGTGAGTAATCGCATCATTCATTAATAATTGTCCTAACCTTTGATAGCATTGGGCAGGGTATCACTCGACTGTGTGCCAAAAACGTCCAATGTTATATAATATCCTTTCTCACTTGTCCAACCAAAAAAAAATTGATACAACCGGCACACATAGCTTACTTGGGCAAATAATAATTATTACAGTTATAGACATAAAGGGGATTAATTATTTGATGGTGGATGTACAAAAGGAAACGAGCCTGAAGTCCAGATTTTTTTCTGCGAATGTTTGTTTATCATTCTACTTGTACTGAATTATAACTTGTTTTCATTTCTCTGACTAATAATCAGTATTTACATTTGAGATTATATTTTAATGGAATTCGGATGAACTTCACATTTTCTACTTAAATTTATCATACAAGCAGTACCGAAACGTTATTTTCTTGGGGAAATGCCAATGATAAAGGGGAGGAAATACATAAGGAAATTTGAATAGGAAGGAGTTACTATTTTTTTCCAATATCAAATGGGGTCTTTATGTGCTGTAATTAGTGAAAGAAAAGTTTATCCCGTTTTTTAATGCTTAGCTTGTGGTTCCACTTACTTGCAATCCATTTCCGAGGCCACATCCTGGTAAACGGCATCAACAGTTTTGAGAATTTTCCCTTCCAAAGGCTTGAAATCACACATTTTGGTGGGGTCGCTAATGCAGTTGGACTCCATGTAGTCGGTGCCATTGTCCGCTTCCAATGAATTGAGCGTTCCCATTGAGAGTCGGTCCATATCCGATAAATAACAGTCCCCAGTGGCTTTGGTGAAGGTTGCAGACCTAAAATGGGCAAAATGAAGACAAGAGAGATTAAATTATGTGACCAAAAAGAAAAAACATTATAAAAGAATATAATACCCCCAAAAAAATCTTTAACGTGTATATTCGTATATTATTATCAAGGAAATTTTGATGCACAATAATGATACAGACTGTTAACTTTGTAAGAAATGAATGTAGACGTATTAGATTTTCAGTTACGGTACCGAAGACGGGGAAGAAAGTGCCTTTTTTATGCCTTTGTGCAAGTGTAAATGGGACTTTAATCGTCGTGTCCTGTACAGACGAGCTTTTTTCAAGTCACTGTGTATAAAGTGGTAATTTATGGAGTTGTCCGGGTTGCCCCTATTCATCCTGTTATTACATATGAATGTTTATTTCGCTGATTTTTACTACGATTATTTATCTCTCTGAATGCAGAATAGAAAATAACCTAATGCAGGAGAGAAAGAGAGATCAAAGTAGTACACATTTGCTTAGGTGGGTGAAAGAGGAAATATATGCATATGTAACACGTATTTCAGTGCCAACGTTGAAGTCAACGGCCCACTAAAGAAAAAAAACGAAGGAAAAGAAAGAATTATGTATAAATTTCCATGAGGGCACAATTATTTGGGAATGTTTGCATAGCAAACGATAAGTGAGTAAATAATTACATCTGATTCTACCCGTGAGCTGATTCGTATGCTTTTATACTCTACAGTTTCTTATTGTTGAATGTGATGCTGTATTTTTTTTAATGCGTTTTCGGCACGTATACATATCGTTTGTAGCATACCTTCCAACAGAAATAATGGATTAATGGTAGTGTGAGCAATGACAATAATCACGTGTACCAACAATGATCATTGTAATGGCAGGGGAAGTTTCCACAATGTTTCCCTACTCACTAATCGCGTAAGTATGTACATACATACGTGAATAATAATGTGAAGACGAAAGAGAAAATTGTTCAAATTTTGTTGGTGAATGCAGAACAATAATAATTATTTATATGTCTCTATTATAATGACAATGAATGATTCGAGATGTTTTTTCTTTGGGGGAGGGAGCAGGTTGAGGGAGAGGACAGGGAGAATTTTATTATACATTCCAATTAGTGAAAATTTGCCGGTGTTTCTTCGTTTATTTCTCTCTCTATCTCTCTCTCTTCCGCTTTTCTCTTTGATTTTTCTTTCGTCTCCTCAAGCGAATCTCTTGGCTCTTTTGGTGTTCTGGTTCCGCAGGAAGCTATTGGAGGAGGTAATAGTTAATTGAGGGTAATGTTACAATTTCAGCTTATTTTCACTTTCAAAAGAGACGCATAACATTTGAGGAGAAGAGAGGGAAAAAACGGCAGGGATGAAGATATTTTATTGAGTAAGGGAAAGAGACTGAGGTCGCAGACATCTCGCAAATCTAATTGGTCGTAAACTTCTCCAAGCGAAAATTTTTGGGCATTTTTTAAAGTCGACCCCGAATGCAGGGGAACCAAAGAAAGCATGGGAAGAAGATGCATTCGGATATGTTGCTACATTTTTCTTTCTTTCGTATGCATCAACTTTTTTTTCCTCTTGCTAAAAGTACTTGAACTGCATCCGAAAAAAAAGTCAGTGTTTTATTGTATTCGTCTGCTGAGTTTATTTCCCGTGACGTCTTTTCCCTAAAGCACACGTGCCATACTGACAGCCGTATATTACCATGCGTGCCTATCTATTATGCATGTTTATGTGGGAGAGTGAAGTACGTAAAATGGAATCATTTCTGGCTTTCCCCCTTTGCGATTCTATATATTTCAGTACCGCCTCGCTCTCTCCTTCGCCTGAAGTGTAACGCCTAGTAATTAATATAACATATGTCCCTAGTGCAGAATATTTTAGAGAGGAGAAAATACAAGCTAAAAGAGGAGAAAACCCTCAACAGAACTTGAAAAAAGTTAAGCCGGGAAATAAACGAAAAAAAAAGTAGATTCCCCCTAGACATTGATTAATCTCCATTTTCCGCCAAAATTGCTGTCCACGTTCTTTTCCCTTCCCGGTCGTTGGAATGTCTTGTTATAACTTTATTTTCGCTCGATTGTTTTTTAAATCTTGCACTTTTGTTTTTAATAGATGTAGGATCTTTGTGGAAGACCGTGAAATATGACTGCATTATGTATGGCAGGCTTTGGTTTTCAATTTTCCTCGTTAAATTCTACGGGACAAAAGAGCCGACTTTGTAACTTGTGAAACTGGGTAATTTAGTGGAGGATGGAGAAATGAAAGTGAAATAATTTGGTGCGTACCAAGTAGGATACAAATGTTTTTTTTGCCTTTGTCCACCTTTGTCCTCCAGAAGGAACAAGGGAAATTTTGCGATGAAAAAACGACAACATTGAAGTGGAAAATGCGATTGGTGGTAGCTTAAAATCGGATCGATTCAAATAATTCTTTACTCTCGTTTGCAATTTGTATATGCAGTTTTGCTACTGTTTCCGGTGTGAAGCTATCTTTTTACAGGAAAATAATATAATATATACTCCGGACATATCTATATGTATCTAAATATTGATATGACCCTATCAGCTGCTATGCAGAAGCAGAAGGAAGGAGTAACGAGTCCTCATCTCGTTGTTACCTCCAGTCTTGCTCTTATACAAATGTTTAACATGAGATTATGATCAGCCTTTCTGTCTCGACTTTCTAACCTGAGAGTTAACGGAAGGAGAGGAAGAAGGAAAGAAGCAAGAAGAAGGAGTAGCAGACACAAAGCTCTTTTACACAAGTAAAGAGAGGATCAATATCGTTACCAAATAGGAGATCACGACTTGTCTTCTCTTAACTCGAGTCTTTTCAAACTGTTTCCGTGATCGTGGTCGGCCAATATGACACGATCAACAAATGAAGTGGAATCTCTGAAGCCTCTTTCTTTCCTCTTTTCCCTGTCGAACTTGCTCACTTACAAGATTGTTTTGAAAAAAAAAAGTATTATAGCAGAAATGGTTTGTAGCAAGTATACAAATAGCATGGACACTGTTAGAACTAGTGTTCGTGTCACATGCATACTCCTCGCCCTTCCTTCCGACTCGTATTACATTCCCCAATGTGGTAGAATAAGGTAGGAGCTTAGCACCTTGAGTTAAAATAAACGGTTCTATTCAGAATGAGGCACAGTACGACTGGGAGGAGGTAGAGGGATTTCCACGAGACGGATGAGAAGGCGAGGAAGAATGAATTAAGGGAGAGGAGAGCGGGGGGAAAAGTGTATACTGTTGTTTTCTTGATGGAGTTGTTGTGTGTATATTTCCAAAACAAGGATTTATACAAGTGTTGGGGTGTGTATGTACTCCCTCTCATCTCATTGAATTTGCTCCGGTGCTTTTGAGAAAATAGCCTCTTCAAATTCAAGCTTAATTCCTTTTTTCTTTTTTACTTCTTCCTCCCGAACCTCCTCTTTCAGAGGAGACACAGGAAGGTCGACAGGGAGGTGGGAGATAGGGGAGGTAGCGAGACGGAGAGGAGCGTGTGTGGGCTGAGGATTCAGTTAGTAGTGTCATAGGGAAACCTTGTTATGACGCCTTTTCAGACACGCTGTGGACTCATTGTTTGTACTAGTGTATGCACAACAACAAGGAGCACTTGCTCCCGACATTATTCGTGTTGTTAGGGGGAAAGAGAGAAAGAGAGGAGAGCGAGAGAGAGAGAGAGAAGAGAAAGAGCGAGAGAGAGAGAGAGAAGAGAAAGAGCGAGAGAGAGAGAGAGAGAGAGAGAGGAGAAAGAGCGACAGTCGTGAATTTTCTCAGGCATTTTCTCAAGTGACATTGAGAACGCGTGATCTCCTTGTTCTTTTGATTGTCTTTGGATCCCATCTATTTTTTTAGCAACTTTTATTAAATTCCCTCACTGTCTCTGCCTTTCTAGCTTCATTGTAATTTCCCAACTGTGATGCTGAATTGTTACTTTGTTACCAAAAAGTTATCGTGATGACTCTTACGGACTATTCCGAGTGGGTCCGAATTGATCATAATTCATGTAATTTATCATCTGGTGTGTTCCTCTTTCGACTTCCATATTTTTGTCTCCCCACTCAGCTTGTTTTAATGTAATAATTATCTTGGAAATAATGAGGATTATATTTGCCGTACTATCTACCGGAGAAAGGCATCCGTAATCTAATATGTATGCACATGTAAAAAAAGGTGGACAATGAATTTCATGTACCGTTCTTCATCTCGTCAGACACTTATTTTGACGAGACAATATGGGCTCATGATTACATATAAGGAATGAAGGTAACTTGGTTTCCTCTTCTTTTTTTCATATTGATTGAAATCCAACGAAAGAATGTATTACGATATACATGTATTCCTGGAAACAATGAGTTTTTTTTTCACATATTCTCATGAGAGAATATGTAGCTAAAAAAAATATTAGCGGAAGAAAAAAAATCATGGGTGGTGTGCTCATGGGAGTGATGATGTTGATGACGGAGTTGATGATCGAGTCTATAAGGGATGGTGAGACATTACGGACTATTTGGTTGGAAAGTGATCATGTATACCTGCATAATATGGATGCAATGAACCATATCATCTAAAAGCCGTTCATTATTCCACAGTTTATATTCATAAGTCGTCTGTCCCATGTGCATGTTCGCAAGCACATATTACTCCTGGCACGTTTCACCTGCTGTCTAATATGGGAGCGTTTTAATGCATCCTTAGCATACGTGAAGACTAGTTCCAATTACCATTATCACTGGTATTTCTTACTCAGAGGATAATCACCATAATGTCTTATTTTGGTGTATCGTGGACAAAGAACTTTTTCTTTCTTCAATGTTTGCAGTAACTGACATAAGCTTTCCCCAATATTTTCTTCTACTGCAAAAGATAAGCCAGAGAAAATGTGGTCCTGAAGGGCGAATAATTGTTTTAAGTGTATTTTATAAGAGAACCAAAAAAAAATGGGAAAACAAAAAGGATCCTGGGTTAAATTTCTGTTGGTTGGTACAATTATGGTTTGAAGCTTCTGGGAACGTTGTGTGCTAACAAGAATGTAATAGTAGTGTAAGCGGTCGGAGGAACAATCTTTTTCACTTGGGTTCAAGGGGAAATGATTCATGAAAAAAAATATATTATGGCAGTGAGCAGTAAATCTAACCTTTTTTTTTTGTGGATTATTAATAATGTGAGGATTTCGTATGATTTTTTCTCTCCTCTCCTTATATAATACTTCCCATGTTTTTCTGTGTGAGACGGATAAACAGTTAGGTATGGTTTGACGCAATATCCTTTTTGGTTTTCCTTATTCGCATCCTCACTAGGTAGTGGTAATATTCCACTAATAAGGCAGAAGATTGGTCATTAAAGACTTCATAATGTGGGTTAATAAGGGAAAGCAATTCTTTTATCTGTCTCTCACCTGCTCCGCCTGTTCCTGCTAAACATTATTTTTTCTACAATGTAAGTGCTTCCAATTAATAACGATTTCCTGGAAAGTCATAGCAAGAACGTTTACGATGAAGGAATTCAAATGCAATTATACTTTAAATGTGATTCAATGTTTTGGGCGCAAATGGCATGCTTCAATTTCTAAACATGTTAAAGCTCTACCGTGAATTTCAACCAGTTTCAAATTATTGTCTTCTTTGAAATAATGGCTAACTGTTTGGTTGAATTTACTTCTTTTTTTTTCGTCTTTAGCTTATTTATGCAGAGTCGGACGCTTGAAAAATCTGTACTCGTTCCCCTTGAGAGTAACGATGATAATAATATCCGTAAAATAGAGGGGAAGGGAATAGGTAGGAACCCCATGCGAATTTTTTCGAACGGATAGGTGGCCAGTAAGGTGCTGGCATGACATGACAACCACAACAAGTGCACATATTACAGCCTTTTTACTACATGGTGTGAAAAATATGCCGGTCATATTATATTACTGTACTTGAGGTATTATGTGTGTATATTATGCCTATATATGTGTGACAAGGGAAAATGTGGATCAAAAAGCATTGCTTGAGCGTGTCCGCATACTTCCCTGTGCCTGGTCTGCACCTCTCAAGTCCTACGTTCAAGTACACCCTTCTATGGTATACATCATACATTATTATGACGTCGTAATAAGCAATATTGACCGGTAACTGAAAACCAGAGAATATTATTATGGTTGTGTGCACTTGAGATAAAGAAAATGGCATGGAAAAAAATCTTACATTTTTTATACATTATACCCATGGTTTTGTTGTCCATGGAATTACTATATGATTCCCCACACTCGAAAGCTCATGCACACACTATTACCACTTCTTGTCATGGTTCCCGATGATTTTAATGTGAGCATCATAAAAGCGATACAAGTTTTTCTTTCATGTTATTGTTGTTGTTGTTACTGTCGTCAGGATATTATAAGGGACATGGTCATTCAAACCGGGAGGTTCTCTCTCTCTCTCTCTCTCTCTCTCTCTCTTTCTCTATTCCTCTGTAAAACCTGTTGTAGTAAACGCTGGTTAGGTATGGACTCCTACACCAGATGATGACATCGAGGGGGAAGAGAAACAGTAAGAGATAACAAAAAAGTTGTTGGAGAAAAAAAAAAGGATGAGAGTCAAATATGTGTGAAAGGTCCTATGAGCACGACGTTTTATGTTTATATATTGGAGCAGATTGCGTGAAAAATTGTTGTCGCTGTTATTGTTACTGTCTGGTCCTCCATCACTGCGTAAAAGCTTAGGCAGGAACAGGTTGAAGTTGTCGTCGACACCTTATGACTACTATGGCATGATTTCTCTCTTTCTCCTCTCTCTACTCTTCAAGTCACCTGCAATTTTTGTTTGGTTGTGTGCAAAAAAAAAAAAATTAACACTTTTTTCTCTTTTTGAGGTCTCAAGATTGCGGACACTTCTGAAAGTGAGGTTAAATATTTGAGTGAATTTTTTTTAGGTATTTGTCTTCTTCTTCTAAAAGTATAATTTTTTGGTGGTATAAATTTTTCTGGGCAGGAGGATAAGTGCTGTCTACTGTAATTAAGTGCACAGGGTCTTATGGACTTTGTGAATCCGTGCAATTTCTTTACATGGATTTTGACTGACACGGCCTGACGGACGTGTAAATGGGCACACACACACGGGGGAATCAGACAGCCGCAGCCCTGTAGCAATACAACAACAGCAGTGGCCGCATCCCTTCTGCAGTATGAAAAAATGAAATAAGAAAAAAAGCCTCTATGTGTTGCTGTTGCTGGGAAGTAGTTGAGGGGAAATACAAGTATATTACTACATCTATTATGTTACAGAGATGATTACATACTGTTCTGCTGTATGGATGCGGCTTTTCCTCTTGACCTTAACCTGAAGGAAATTAACTGTTTCACAGTGCACTCTCACATACACACGCTGTATAGCATATTATTCTCTCAAGCTTAAACGCTGATTAGAAGCTGCAAGTACATGACTACTTTTTATTCTTTATTATTATCATCCACCTTCCCAAGCACATGTATTTTCTTGGCTAGGGATGAATCGGGACGGAGGGTGAGGAGTAGATTCTCGTATGCACTTGTTATATGGTGACTTTTCGGTGCGACTTTTTTTTTTGTGTGAAATTATAGGCAAGAAGGACAGAAAGAAAAGCAAATCACTCTTTTTATTCGTCTGACCTATCTGCATTTCCTCTTTGAACATGTATATGACATTTCCTCTCAGTAATCATCATGATTACCTTCTTTTTTGTCCTGGTGAGATTTTTCGGCTACCCGCATGCGTAAATGTGGATATCAAATATGCATAAGGGATAAACTTATGTCATATTGGACAAAAATTCAATGCATGTGCACATACAAGTAACCCTTCTCTTTTTATGTCTCTGATGACTTTTTCCCAAATACAGAAATTATGAACATTTCATATGTCTTTTTTGTGTGGAAAATGAGTTACGTGTAAAAAAGGGGGGAATAACGCCCTGTAGCATTTACTTCTAAAAAAATTTGGTGGTAGCAGTGGTTGGAGGATACTTCAACCCAATATTTCCTTGTTATTTCCCGTAAGACTTCTGCTTACGCACTTGACATTGACCATTGAGCAAAAGATGAAGTGAAAGACCAGGGAGAGATGGAGGAATACAACGAAGGAGGGAAATGGTTCGTGAGGTTTCCGAAATCATATTACGAGATAGTATGAATTCAACCTTGGAAGAAGCCGGAGGAGGAGGAAAGGGTTAAGGAAGTATTAACAAAATAAATTACAGGTAGCGTTAATTTGGTTACAAATTAGTGTATACACGAATAAGAGGTAAAGGGATAAACTAATATGGATACAAGTCGACTAATTTGTTTTCGGGAAAGGGGTGGACTATGAATCATAATGAGAATTGCTCATGTACACGTGGGAAGAGAAGGGTAGCTCGTTACTCTAATAAAATAAATAAGGCATTTTCCATACTTTGTACGCAAGTTGTGGGTCTTAATGGGCACGATAAAAGTAAAGCAATAATATTTACATTCCCCGTAAGTACATGGTTTGAAGCTCAACCAAAACAAAATGCTTTCTCCTGTGATGAAAATCTCCCGTCTTCTCTCCCTTCACATCTCTTTCCTGACAAGGTTCTATGAAGATAATCAACTTTGCTGTCATAGAATTTTATTTTATTCAATTTTTTTTCTCTCTCTCTCTGTAAAGAAGTAGTAATAGTTCTAATGGGAGAAAAGTGTATACTGATAGGCCTGGGATTATTTTTTTTTCTGGTTAATATCTCAAAAAAAAAGGTGTATACTTCTTATCTATACATAAGCATGGCGCTATGACCTGTCAGGTGAGTATTTCTGTATGACACAAGCTGTTTGCTAGAACTTGGTTGGGGGTATATATAAATGTATCCTACATAGTGATTATCATGATGACTGCATTGACTGCCTGCACTTGGAGTGGTTTTCATTTCCATGAGAAGGACGGTCATGATCAGGATGATGGTGATCAACATCATGAGGAAGTGTCTAGCATTATATTCTCCCAGAGGTATAAGGTGGAGATGGAGGAGAAATTCTCATTGTTGCACATACAATATATGTATGGACTGGTACACATAGACATTTTATATTTATACAATCAGGCATGTATTTCCCTAATGTGAGTCGTGAAGATGGGAGGAGGGAGAAAGGGAGAGAGAGAGAGAGAGAGAGAGAGAGAGAGAGAAAGGGAGAAAGGTCAAATAACTTGCCTCATGTAATCATGCTTTAGTACTAATTTTGTAATTGAGTAATAATTATTTCCAAATTATTCTTCTTGTGTCTTGACAGGAGTCGGACAGCTTCTATACAAGACAGGTTGTTGTCACATTAACTCTTTAGCTTAAGACCGTGTGCACTGTCATGGTGTATAGGAAGGGGAGAAGTGAAAAACGGTGAACGGGATCCCAATGTCATGTGTGTGCCTGCCTATCTTTTCTACGTACAGTTTTTTCCTATTTCTCTCTCTCTCTCTCTCTCTCTCTCTCTCTCTCTCTCTGTCTTTCTCTGTCCCTGTCGCTCTCACACATATCCCGTCTTTTTTCCTTTCTGTCCCTCTCTATCTTTCCCTTCACCCTGATGACTGACAAATGTTTGTGGAATGGACAAGTCATGCCGTGTATTATGTTACGTGGACGAAAGGAGAGAAAACGAGTGTGCGAGAATATATTTTTTTCCCCTGTAAAAAACACGCACTTAATCTTCATCTCTTTTTTTTTCTCTCATCTTGGGTGTACACCATGAAGTACTTTTCTCCGAAGGGAGGACGCTTTAAATACTGTTTTTTGGTCACCTCCTTGAAAATTGTTGTGATCAGAAATGGTTTAGTGTTGGTACAAAAAAATAGATCATTTCTATTTTTAAGTTAAACGTTATGCAACGCCTGATTTTTTACTGTTTTAAAAATTAACTTTTCTTGCTAGGAAAAAGCGAAATTTATTCTAATTGGTACATATTCTAATAGGTGAATGTGGTGGAAGTTGTTTACTGATTCTTTTCTCTCGCTCTCTTTCTTTCTTTTTAAGATTAAAATAGATGAGACATTAAGCATGGTATCGCAAGAAAAAAAAAACATGCTTGTGTAAAACAATAGAATTTGTGTCCTTAACCGTTTCGACGGAACAACGGGTGACCCTCCCCTTTAGTTTAAAAAAAAAGTTCCGCACACAAAGTTCTGGAAACAAAAAAGCCTTGAGAGTTTCCCAAAAAGGAGGAGGGAAGGAAAAAAACAGTGGCTGAGACATTTTGTAACTGTCTTATTATTTATCATTGGATACGCTTACACCTATTATGCAATTACTTTGGTAATGGTTCCCCCTACATTGTTTCCCTCTTGTAGTATTAATAATACGGTCAGTTCGTTAGGAGCATTAATCTTGAGCTGTAGAGAATCTCTCTCTTCCTCTCTGTTTTCCCTCTATCTGTCTCCTGGCCACGTTTCCCTTGTTCTCAGGCCTTGGTGTGTTGTTTTATTATTACTATTAATTCGAACAGGACCATACATGTGTATACATGGGGTCGGCCCCGTAGTGTAGTATGTACATTGTTAGACCAAGGAGCTAATGATGTGAAAACATGTTACTTGGTATCGGTGATGGTAATAATGATGATGATGACGACGACGATCATGAGGATGATAATGATGATGACGATGATGTGAAATAATATGAACAAAAGGATTTGGATCTTCCATTGTTAGGGAATACTTGGTAGGGGAAGAAGAAAGGGAGAAAGAAAGAGGAAGAGAAAGACAAAATGTGTGTTGCACCATAGCGGAATGTTGGGACTGCTGCAGTCTAATGATAAGAACCATAAGTTTAATTGAGGAACGTGGTACAAATCTGGGCACAGCGGCAAGTGGGCTTTTGTTTTGACATTCACCTTCTTTCTCTCTTTCTCTCTCTGTCTCTCTCTCTCTCTCTCTCTCTTTCTCTCTGTGTGTCTCTCCTCCCCTCTGAACCTCCTCCCCCTCCTACTTAATGTAATAGCATTTGAAACAATACCAGGAGGGGTGGTAATAAGAACAGTCGAACTGTAGGTCTTAAGGCAAATGTCGGAGAGTAATAATAATGAGTATTATAATTTTTTGTAATATTCAGACTCCTAAAATCTCTCTCTGTCGCTATCTCTGTTGACATAAATCTCTCTAACTGAGTGTCCCCTGTGAACCAGAGAACAAACGAAGGGGAAGGGAGTTTTTTTTCCCCCTGTTGAAAGAGAGTCGCGAGAGAAATGTAGTGGGATTGTGTGTCCGAGTTTGTGTGTAATAATAATAATCCTTATGTAATGACAGGAAAGAGGAGCGTCTGAAATGTCATCATCGTCAGTCAGTGTGCTGTTGTCCTCCTCATACAAAAGTTCTGGGAAAGGAGCCTTTTTTTTTTGCTTCTACAAAGATTATATAGACGAACAAGTATTCCGTTTTCTTTCTAATAACACTTCCTTGCCTCTATTCTCAGCCAAAGAGATTTTCATCTTCTAATTCTTCTCAAGAACAATTTCTCTCTAAAGACTGTTTTTTTTTTCTTCATTGTATTTTTTTTTCGTTTCTTCTATCACATCTAACCTTATAGTACAATTTTTCCACTCATTTACCTGTACACGCGCATAGTTGCATACCAGGTATTAGGAGGGGAAAAGTTGGGCTTTTTATCACAAGGATTTCCATTGTCACCGTTGGTTCATTATTCAGATTTGGGGTGCTCATTCTTCTCCCTTCTTCTTATTTTCCCCTAATCTATTCAGAAAACTTGATCTTGTTTCCTGTATTTGTTGTGTATGTATACTTGGACTTGTTCCTTATGACTAAGCGTTATTCGCTTTTACATGATCGGGGAGAGGAATAGGGAAATAAAGAGAGCCAGGGACAGAGAGAAAGAGCGAACAAGATGGACAAAATTCCTTGATGATGGTTGCTCGCTTTACTTTAATCTCTTCGGGTGTAAGTACAGTGGCTAATTCTCACTCTAAAGTCTGATCTGAGAACTTCTAAACTGCTCAAAGGTTTTTTTTACTACGCCTAATCTTTTGACTTCTGTTATGTGCGTTGCTTCAATAATAATTCCCAATCTTGTACATTCCTTCAGCTCCTTTTCCTAACTTGAGTTCAAGTGAGACGGATTATGCAAGTGTTGTTTTGTTTTCTACTTGAGGGGAAACATGTCCTGCACAAGAAATTGTTAATGGTCCAGATATGAAGATTAGGGATGATTTCAAATGTTTAGACTTTTTCTTTTACCGAACCAGTGTGATGAACACCGTGGTAGAAATTGTAATGACATAATGGAAATTAAAGAAACAAAAGAAGAGATATAACCAGGCACATTTGTATGCTTAGGATGCAAGTCAATATTCGGGTGGACGTGAACATATGTATGTATTTTCACAACTTTTCTGTTTCATTTTAGTCAGGTTAACAGGAGGAGGGGGAGAAGAGGGAAGAAGAGGGTAATGATAAGTGGCTTGAGGTGGTTGAGGAAAGGAGGGATGTGAGGGAATTACCATGTGCATAATAATAAACCAGGGTTGCACTCTGTGAGGTGAGAGAGCGGTACCATCTCGAAGGAACAGAAAGACAAGACTTATGGAGACGACGAGGAAGAAATGGAAATGAATTTTTAAGGTCAATCAAACGTGTTTAGATTCCTTGAGAGCTCCTACTTGTTAAGGAAGGTTGAGAGAGTGGGAGAGAAAGGTATTGAGAGAGAAAGACAATTTTCAGGTTTTTCTACTACACTATATCTGCTCTTTGTGAATCATTTTTCTGTATGTTTGCCTCTCTCTCTCGTTCTTTCATCTCACATTTACTTTCCGTACAAGAATCAGCATGTGGTGGCATATGACAGGTTAGGAATCAATCTGTTATTATTGATGTTAAATTGAGAGTGAATCACAAAGGGAAAGAATTTCATTCTTCTTTTGTATCTCTCCACATCTCTAGCTCTGAATGGTGCTTCTCAGAAATCAAATGGTTGCAAACGTTATGGAAGCTTTTGTTTGTTCCTAAAAATATTTTGAGCTTGCCGTTTCCTCGGCTGAAACTAGGGAGGAGTCGAATTTTTTTAATGTCTTTTAAAATATTTTTCTCCGCTTTTCGCCTTGTTACTGTCACGGGAAATGTGAAAGTAAATTGAAAGTCAAGTCACTTGCAAATCGTTCGGTTTTCTTTCTCCTTTTTTCTCGATGGCGCTATCCTTTGTACTGTTTGAACTACATTATAAGGGAGTATGGAAACACGTTACGGGCGAGCGTGTGTGTATGTGTGACTCTCCCCCTCCATTATTTTTGCGTATGAAAGGTGCGATTACCTTGAAGAAATTTATGGAATTAGAGGTTGGGTTCTTATGAGCTGATAAAGGTAGCGTGGGGTCAATCAATCTAGTCGAAAAGGGGGAGTCAAAATGATAATAATAATACCGGACTAGTGCACGCTTCCTCTCAATTTCTCTTCTTTCATGCCGTGGGTTTCCTCTCTTTTGTGCTCCATATTATCTGCGTCTACTTGTATTTATTAATTTCTTTTTATTCAACGTCCCCTTCCATATTTTAGGCGTAGTTGTACGGTCTGTTAACGGTTGTGATAAATATGATCTATTAGGTTCTACGTGAAAAGATGATCAAAAAGGGGGTCCAAATATGCAGATGAGACTCAAAATGTTTCTCGTGTAATCTCTTCTGCTCATTGTAATTCTACCTGAGTAATTTCTGAGCCCAGTAGCTGAAGGAATTGGAAGTTTTTTTTGCAAGGAGGAATGCCATTTAACAAATAGAGTGATTTAGGAAAAACACTATAATCTGTGCACAGGAAATCACATTAGCGAATACTGGTCAAGTTGGAAAGGGAGAAGGACGTAGCTCTGGAATGACTGGTGTTGGCCATAATTTGGTGAAATGCCAATCTTTGAAATGGTGTAATCGAATCTTCTACTAGGAGAGAAAGAACTTGATTTTGCCCTATCGTAATAATTATCGAAATGCTTAAATCTTACAAGTATTTGAGGTCTGATCAATGAATGATTTTTCCGTACCTGCCCACTTTAGTAGAACAATCCCTAACAGAATCCCTAACAGATAATCATCTTTATTTTTTGGTGAAAATATACTGTACTTTGCCTCTCTTGGGAATAGCAAATGACAATGAGAAAATTCTGATAGTGAAGCTGCCAAAAAAATAAGTCCGATTTCACTCTATTTCTTATTATTATTTGTATCAAATTAAAAAAATATTAAGGAAATAAACGTTGTGGCAAGCGATGGTGTGTGGTTGTATTTTAGCGGCGCCCAAGTGCTCCCGCTCATGAAGTTGATATAGTAAAATGTCTTGCTATGAGGACCAAAAATTGTATTGTGTGGTTTTACACATGTGGTAAAAATGAAGCCAAGTGTGAAATACTTTTTTTTTCTCTCGTACAAAAGTTGATGAATATTTTTTCTTTCTCTCAGTGGATGTTGACAAGAAATCTTTCTCCTCAATATTTTGTTACTTCATGTTATTTCAACGACGATATAAATCTTTTTGTTCCTGGTTAGTTGTAATTTTTTCGTTAACTTTGTCCCTCCAAAAAAAATATGCCTCCATGTGTAACATAATTTTGAGGGGACATATTGCTCTTAAAATTTTCTTTTTATACTACTAAATAATGCACTAAAATACCTTCAATCATAAAGAGGCGCCTGTGGTTAGGTTCCTTTATAACTATTACGTAGGGGGAATGAATTGCATAGGCATAAGATGGATGGAAATTACTACTATTACTATTTTACCAGGTAGGTGAACGCCTGGGAGCTGATATACACGTGCAAGTGAGGGAGGGGGGCATGGGGAGATAAGAAATAATCATTTTCCTTTGACTACAAGGCACAAATTAATGTAGAACGATTTGTACTATGAAGAAGCTGTGAACAGGGATCTTATAAGAAGATGAAGGAGACGAAGTTATATAAAAATGAGGGGAAAAAAGAGCGTCACCATGAAATGTGGGACGCTGTCTGTAAGTGCGGGATGTGCCATTTAAATACATTAAACCTTCCTTGTCCTTGTAAAGACAGACGGAAGGGAGGGCTTTTTTCGACCAAGGAATGCAATGGCAATGTTTCACGTCAACAGGTGTTATGATTATGAGACTTCTTTTTCTGCCTCTCTCTCTCTCTCTCTCTCTCTCTCCCTCCGTTGAATCGAAATTTGTCTCGGATCTTTATCGATCCATGAGGAGTAAGAGAGAGAGAGAGAAAGAACTGTTTGTGTATTCTAATGAAACGACAGTGCTGAGCTGGTTAAAAATAGAAACTCTACTAACTGTTACAATGCAAGGAGAACATCTTTGTATGCATGTGGCGCGATATGGAAGGCAACCGTTTTTTTTCTTCCCCGATTTGTACGCATTACCCAGATGAAAGACAATTTAATTATAAAAGCGGATCACTTACCGGCAAGTGAAATCTCGTTCAGATAAGCAAAATTCCATGCAAGAAGTCCGACTCCCGGTTTTCCTCTGCTTCTTGACAATGTCCGTGTTCTTTGATCTCAATTTGAAGTCCAGAACTCGCTCGTAATCCCAAGCTCGGTCACAATGGCCGCTCAAACATACTTTCTGGGCATAGAGCGTGAAGACTGGGAATTGTGATGAGCTCAGAGCACCTGTTTGTACCCAAAAAAAAAAATGCACAACGGAATTATTGTATGAAGTGGGAATAAAGAGAGTGGCAGAGATGGAGAGAGAAAGAGGCAGAGAAAGGGATGAGAGAGGAGAAACATGAGAAAAAATACTTGTCTTTTACAACTATATGCTCGTACGACTCCATCAGGTGAATCCAACCAACAACAAGTTTCGTTTGCAAGACAAATACTTCTGACAAGGAATTGTATGTATTCCCTGTCATCATCTTCGAATTCATTCAAGTATTAATGCTAGTATTTTTTTTCTATATATTTATGCATTTACATATTGTAAAGCATGTACGTATGTACAACCGCCCAACTTTCCAGTGATTGAAATGACATTTTTTTTTGTTTCTTAAAGGCCAACAACGTTTATGTACCACTGCAAGGGTTTTTGCCTTCAGTACTTATGCACTGAATCCGTGGACGAGACTAGTTATACTAGCTTGTATATATTTTTTGTCTGTAGCTGTTGCCTGTATACGTTTTTGTAATTTTTTTTTTTGAGAAATTATTATCATATTACCATGTGCAAAGACAGGTACTAGGGATTTATCAAATCAATATATTATTTTTTTACTGCCCATCTTTAACTATTTACCACACTCCTTTATCCACCCATCATGTGGTTGGAACTTTCCTTGCGTGTAAGTTGTTAGTGGCGTCAATCAAATCAATCCCATGTAATTTAAATGAATGTACACAAATGTAAACACGTACATACTTATACCGCCTTTTTTTAGCTTGTATTCAGCCTTATATGTGCACCACACGGTTATTCTGGAAAGAATTTTGGGATTTCTTGATATTATTACTACATACAGTTTTTTTTTCAATTTTGGACATACATAAAAAAAGAGGCAACCAGAAAGGTATGAAAATTGGATTATGAAGATCGTTTGTTCTGGATGAGGAAAGCAAATTTATAATTTGATGAAGAATTTGGTGGATTGAATGAATCTCTGGCAAATGATGGAGAATTTCTAAGGTGGTATGTGGACAAAAAAGGACAACGCTGGAAAAATGAAATGTTGTAGTAATTTGTGATTATGAAAAGCTTTCATTGAACAAGAAAGAAGAGACAAAGGATTAGAAAGGAGAAGGATTGAGACAAGGAGATACAGAAATAAAGAAAAGAGGAGCATTTAGATACAATGGGAATTTGACATATGGTGGAACGCAAGCACATAAGACTGAGAGAAATGGTACAAAAAAAACTGAATAAGGCAAAGACGAATGAAGATCGATTGAATTAACCTTCTCAATTTAATAAATTGTTGGTAAAATATAACCTACAAATCAATTTTTTCCCCTCGTCCCTGTCTACGAACCACAAAGAGGGTGATGATAAATGGGAATATAATACGGGCTGAAAAAATACTTATAAAGGAATCTCATTAAATAGCCTCCTGACTCTCCCACTACCTACCTTCCTACCAAACTACACGCTTCCATGTGGGCCTCCTTTTAAAGAGATCATTTGTAAAAAAAAAAAAAAAAACCCTTTTGGCGATGAGGAGCATACAGTGGGTACCGTAGGACTTTTTTTTATGGCAGCCCCACGCCATCATACTATTATTAGGAGTCGTAGTAGGCCAGGCCAAGTTAAAATATTCAGTGTGGGACATATTACGTCCACGTCATGTCGCTTGACTTTTTTTTAGTGAATACGAAATGGCATAGCAAAAGAAGGAATAAAAATAAAATAAAAACATAAAGATTTTCATTTATTCTTGCACACCCTTGCATAAGTCCCACATAATGTTGGAAGAGCCACCCCGTTGAAAATGGTAGCTATCTGCCACTAGGTTATTCGATCAGTACCGTATATAATTTTTTAACAGCTCCGGCTGCTGTAAATAAATAAAAAGTAGACTAAATATGCACACTCTCGCTCTCTCAAAGCTCCGGACTAAACTACGACTCCCACACCTCACATAATGGTCAAGAAGGCATATTTCTACCCACTTCTTCAATATGTTCCTCGTCGGGAGAAACAATGAGAAATCTCTCTCTCTTTCTTTTTTTCAGTTGTAGCATTTGTATTTAGTTTTTTTTATATCCCTCTCCTTTTTCCTCTGTGTTCAGAATTCTTTTGAAACATTCAGAAGGAGTTAGAATGGTCCTTTATTTTATTATCTCAAATAAGAAAAAAAAAGTAGGTTTCAAATACATGGGAGGTAATAAAATCTTGGGGGAATTATGATGACCATGATGATGATGTTTGGTGCTGAGTAAAGTAAAACATAAATGTTCCCCATTGACCACGGAGAAAGGGCTCTTATTATTATTACATAGGGTGTAAATATCTCACAGTCATTTGTGTGCATATATAAACCCATGTCTTTCTCTGCATTTGCATACATTACACCAGCATCATTCCGTTAGGAGAAGCCGAAGAGAAAAGGAAGAAGGATTTTCGAGTGACTGAATGCACGAATGTCTTCATTTTGTCCGTGTGTATGTGCATACAGACCGTTTTTATACGGTGCATTCAAAAAAACAAATTAAATGCCTAAAATACACATTTCAAGTATTTATTTACCATTAACACAAAAGGATGAGTGCATCAAGTATTATATTGGGGAGAGGAGGAGAATAATATAAAAGGACACAAAGGACTGAAAATAAACCCTCTTTTAAAAGGAGCTGCTCCACCATAACATTTTTTTATACTGTATTTACACACGTAAATTATATTACATGATAGCCTGATACCCTGGATTTGAGCACATCTCTCCTCCAATGTTATTACCGTCATTATTATTACATTACACAACAAAAATATCGTGTTTGCCATTTTTTCTTATTTGGAATTAAAGCCACCATTTTTTTTTTGTCGGAGTGGAAGCATTTGGTGTCTATTGACCATGTAAATGAACTGAATACATACATTCACACTGTAATTAGATGGTCCGAGGTGGACATAATGATGCTCTCCTTTGGATGTGATGACCGCATTTGGGAAATACTCGAGAAATACATGCGATAAATATTTTGAATGCTGGAACAGCATGTGTATATACATACATACGTACTATTCCATTTGTCCCTACAAGCCTTTAGATCTTGTCTGTATTTTTGTTGCACGAATTGTGCTGAGGAAAGGACAATGTCTCACGGATGTGTAGGTGGGAGCCGTTGTGAGTACACTGGATTTGGGATGCAGGGTAATCTCACAGGACACTGACGAAGACAGAGAGAAAGACAGAGGATGAAAAAAGCATAAGGAGAATCATGAAGAACGAAAAAAGCGAGAATCACTCATAAAATTGAAGAGAGAAAGCCAGAAACAAGGATAGAAAAAAAAGAAAGAGAAAGAGGGAGAGAAAGATGGAGAGAAATCCCAGAGAGCTGGAGCTATCGAGACAGGAAGAAAACATGTAAAAGCCTAGGACTGTCTGGACAGAGATGATATGTATACAATTCACATCTTGAGTATAAATTAATGGTTACGTTTGCTCGTGCTCCGCCTGTCAAGTGACGATGATAAAAATACAATTCAGAAAATAATAATAGTATATAATAACGCTCCCTCCTCTCACTCTCTCTGTCTCTGTCCCTCCTCCAAAAAGTTGGGATTGTCGGACCCTTTTCCCAGATGCATAATTAAGTTTACATGTAATTACCCCTCTCTGCACTCAAGAAAACCCTGTGGGTGAGCAAGACATGCACATACACAAAGAAAGACGTACTTTGGTATTGTAATGTAAATTATTTCTGCCACACGGAAACCGCGTGTCATGTATGTAAGTATAATGATTGTGTTTCTTGTTTCCACACTGAAATATTTTTAAAGCATCAGTGTTTTTGTTGTTGTTTTTTTTCTTTTCAATTACAACACAAGAAAATAGAACATTCCACCTGGCATTGGAACAAATGCTTGCTAATGAAGTGTGACTGTTGCTAAGAAACTGTAACATGTGTATTAATTTTTTTTTCTCGCTCAAAAAGAAAAAAAAATACTTCCCCGAAGATATGTAGGTGAGAAATTATGGAATCAATGACAGTCATTTAGCTTTTGTTGTTGTCTAAGAGAAAAAAATTCGAAATAAACTTGGCTGTGGAATGCTAGCCTAAAATAGATGTTACGTGTACACCTACATTGAACGATTTTCTGGTGAAATGCCTCAGGTCGGTACATGTACGCGTTTTCCTAAAGGCAATCCCTTTTGAATCGTCACATATTTATGTGTTTCTGTGCGTGTGTGTCTTTTTACAGTTGTGCTACTGATTGGATTACGTGGCTTGTGGCTGTGAATTTGATCAAAACCAATAACAAAATATCCTTGAGACTGAGACTAACCCATACATTTGTGTATATGATCAAAAGGATTCTCAAAGGAGACTACTGTAATATTTTCAAATGTGTCTAGCGCCCCATGCTTGTGACTCCTTCGTTCGCGCTTCTTTAATTCGGTGTGAACAAGCGTGAAGAAATGTTAATTGTGATTACATTTCTGTCCCCCTCGCCGTCTCTCTTTAATGCCTTTATAGTGCGTCGTGGGCAATTTCTCTTCTTGTGACAAGCGACGTATGCATATAAATAATGTTTTTGTCCTCTCCCTTGTCGTCTCCCAATTCTTTCCCCTTCTGGGTGGTTAAAGTGATAGGATTTTACAGCACGTCAAAATTATACCTCCCACTTGTCATCCCCGCAAGAATTGCGCCTTCTCTTTATCATAGGAAATCAGAATAACCGAAAATTTGACTAAATTCAATTTTTAATCATCTATTTTTTCTTTAAAAGCCGGAAAAGATTTACAAATGCTATAAAAAGAGGTATATACATACATATGTGTAAATGAAAAGCTAAAGTTCCACTTTTAGTCCTTTTTCCTATGAAATCCTTTTTCACTGGTGACCAAGTGATGCTGAGTATTAGTAATTCTGCCACCACCTAAGGCCACAAATCAAGGTATGAGAATGACACTGAATTGTCTGGCCAAAGCTTCTTCACGCCCCACTTAAGGATACGTGATTATTGGAATCAAATCAATTTCTTCCTAAATATTTCGTATCCTTTGTTATGCCTGTTTTTTCGAAACTGAAAAAAGCGCTTGTGCATATCACTACACGCATCCCAGTACGTGGAGGCTCCGAAGTTGAACTAACGCTCTAAACCTTTATCATTTTTTATTAACTTTTTTGTATTATTTCACTCCCTATACATAGTATTTCCAATGCTTAAAGCCTGACTGTTCTTTAAGGGTGAAATCAGAAGGATGTAAGGATATTTTGTAAAACTGTTTTTTTTTTTGCATAAAAAAAACTCGTGTAATTGTCCGCGTAATAAACTTGTTGGGTGATACAGCTTAACTCCTTACAGGAGTGTTGTGTAATGAGGGAGTGAAAGAGAGGAGAGATCTGGTGGAGTGTCATTTGTTACGAGGACCTTTCATGTGTAGCAGGCCACTAATTTATATGGCCTCAGCCGGACTATAGTGTAATGGAGAACGGATTTATTACCGGGAAAGACCCTTATAACACATGGGTGTGCATATACACCCATGATATATAGGGGATAATGAAGGGAGGTGGAAACGAATTCGGAGAAAATGAGGTGGAACCAATCATTATAGGTAAAGCGATGATGATGATTGTGCTGAAACGGAATTCGCCTGCCGACAATCAAATTGTTAGCGCACTCTCTCCCCTTCATATGTGAGGGTGTGCATATGTATGCATGTACATACGTAAGGGGAAATCTTTTACTAATATTCTGCAAATGAGCGATTTTGTATGGAGCTTAAACGTTTTCCTACACTATATCTTCTGTATTTTTTGTTTTCCTTCCTTCTATAAATACTGTAAAAGAAGATTCCCCTTGATATGTTGCCACACACACAAAAGGAAAAGGGATGTGGAGGATTAAAATTGATACAGAATGGAGGAGGAGGGGAGACGGAGATGAAATAGGACCACATTGGCAATGTCCTTTCTTCTAATTGTGAACATATAGCGTTATTCGCCCTCCAGCATTTACTCACACACACCGTTTATATGAAAGAGATTTGGCTGAATGCGTGTGTGTATATATCACATATGTATGTATATCTTCACCTGTGTGTAATACATTCTTCTTTGATTACTCTCTGTCCACATAACTGATGAGCAGTATGCATACACTGTCTACTGTTGCCCGTGTAATATAGTGACACGGTGTTTACCGAATGAGTGCATGCATTTACACACATCAACATTAATATGATATGCAACCCTATTTGGTCTGGGATTTATTATTATTATGTAAGCCTTCTTTTATACGAATGAAAGAAAGACAGAAGGAGGCAGAGAGAGAGAGAGAGAGAGAGAAATAAAATGAGAAGAAGTTAAAAAAAGAAAGAAGGTAATCTGTGGCCCATTCTTTTTATAGACATAATAATAATGACAACATTTGCATACTTGCATACTTTCTCATTCTCATACACAAAACAAATATGTACATGCTCTAATTTTCTTTCTCTCATTTCCTTTTATTTTGAAAGGAGTATTTGTTGGAAGGGTGAAAAAATTGTGTAGAAAGAAACAGAGTAGGATATGGAATGCCAAGGTAAAGCTTTGACATTTCTATCCAATGGTTGATGTATGATTTGCGAAGGAAGAAAGAAAGAGAGAGATAGAAAAACCACATGTTCCTCTGCGTAGATTATGTGGTTGGGTTTGTCGGTTTGTCGGTCGAGGGTTTATCCACATGGAAAAAGACGAACGTTTTTTTGGAAGAAAACAAACCAAATTCTGTAATACTACTACACAATCTTGTAATTACTTACATAATTCTGTGTATAAGATCAAATGATGATTTCCCTCCTGTCTCTCCTGTCACAAATCATTCACACTACTTATTTACTTTGTTATTTAGTGTGCCAGCCAAAATGTGTGTGTGATGAGTCCGTTCCTCATCATTAGTGGTTGTGGGAGAATTCAGAAAGAGAGAACTGATTTGTTTTCCTCTGAAATTTGGAATGAAACAGATTCTCCAAAGTTTATGTAGGTGCTGAATTTTTTTCTCCATCTCTCTCTCATATTGTTATTATTTGGATATTAGTCTCGATGTAAATTTATTAGTGAAGTAATTACTTGCCCTCCTTTCAAAGGCGGGTTCGTTCTGGGACTAAAAACAAGTCTGTGGAGTATTTGACTAGTAATTATGATTTTTGAACGAATCTCTCTAAGATTTTTTGAAGAAAGAAAGATGGGGAGGTGCTTTTTTTTGAATTTTTTTGGTGGGGAGAAATATTTTTTATTATTTTCTTACGGTACACCTATAAAATGGTGGCACGAAAAAGTCAAGTACAAAAGGGAGGAAGCTAAATGTTTTTTTTGTTTTATTTTGCTTATTTTTTCCCCTACTCAACACGCAGAATGGGTCGAATGTAATGGTAATAAAGCCTTATTAGAAAAGGCAATGGTTCAACTGGAAAGGTCGTCTCTGTAGAAGGAAGACGATGCAAGGGAAAACCATGATGATTTTGAAAAAAACCAGTTTTTGTGATTTGTAGTTTTTAGTTATAATTTTTTTCTCTTCTTTTTTTCCTAATCTTTTTAAAAGTTATGTTTTGTCAGTAGAAAAAAAGTTATTTTTTTTGCATGTGTATATCTTTGTAGAAAAGTGCACCTGTAATATTTAATAAGAGATTTTTATGATTTTTCCCCTCTGTATACAATGTCAAAGTGTATGTAAATGTGGCGTTTTAGGTACGTTATACCTCTGGTAAATAGTTGTTGCTTGAGGTCGAATTTTGTATATATTTTTTTTATTATTGTTATTTTTTCGGATACATCTTTTTTTTTCTCAAGTAAAAAAGCATTGTTATGTCCTGTCACTATTGTTATGAATTGTGGTCCTGATTACTTTTGATGGAGTTACAGATAATAAAGAGATTTACTTGAACATCCCCTCACTCTGGCTTTGCTCACTTTTGTATATAAAAATATTTAGTTTTTTTTATATTTATTTATGGGAAAAAGGAATTCCCCTTATGTAATGTCTGGGGAATTATAAATTTTACTTGGATTCACCCCCTTTTATATTTCTGTATAGAAATCCTCTCTTTCGTCTTTCTATGGCGATCAAATAAAAAAAATTCCTCAAGGGGGGAAAGAATTATATCTGATTGACCTTTATTGTTTTCTGAATTTCCCCTCATCCCTTCCCTCCTACGACGGATGAGATGCTGATGACATGGAATAATGTTAATTCCTTTGAAAATTCTTTAATTATTGATACGAATACACACACAAGATACGCCCAGAGAGGGCTTACAGGGAAGGAGGGAGGGAGAGAGAGAGAGACAGGGAAATAGTTGTAATTATGTTGTACTATGTTATGGGAAAATGACGTGTAGTGCTCAACGTCACTTCTAAATTGCCTAACGGTAATTAAGGAATTTTTATAGTTTAATACATAGTGGAGTCGGGAGGAAGGGTTTGCGTGTGAGACAATTAATTTATTACCGGCGTCAGGGGATTATTATATATGTATTTTTATGTTACGTCAGTTATTGTGCACACACATACTTATACTCGTGTCATCTTTTGGCAAGAAATTATTAAGGATGTTTTTTTTTGAAAAAGGGAAGGAATTACGTGGGTTTTCAAGAGAAATATACTCATCATTTCCCTCTCCTCTCTGTCTCGCCCTTTGAAATCCTTGTTTCTCTTTGTAATGTGTATATTCCGTGGCGTGTGTTGAGGTTCACTAATAATTGCCTATTAAAATCTATAATGTGTTTATATGTGATTTCAGAATTTTTGCTATAACGGGATTTCTTTCCCTCTTGCTCCCTATCTCACTCTTTCCCCTCCATGCCCCTTCATAGAAAAAAATGTATATAAATTTATATTTGCGCTGAAAAAGGAAATGGAAAATAGTAGTAAGGTGTAAATAAAACTTGATTTTTATCACACACTTGTAGTTACTTGTAAAATGTTCACATTCCATTCCTCAAAAAAAAAAAAAACAACAACACAATGTGTAGTCCCCACATTATACTTGCTCAAGAGTGTGAGGAATGAAGATTCAAGTTCACATGACTGACAGCCTTATCCTGTTCAACTCTTTTTTTTATAGATTTCTCCTGTGTTCTTGACGGTAGATATGTTTTTTTTTTCTGGTAGAAGTTGTTCCATGTTTTATAGGAGTAGCCAAAAATTCCTTTGGACGAAGATAAGTCTTTTTATGTATTATTTGTTCTTATTATTAGTAGTTTAGGGTATTTATATGAAAACCAGGAGTGAGTTCCACTACGTACATAATTGTGGTATTTGTTCACTTTACTTCTTACACCTGGCGGGACATCCATATAAATACACATGGGTCATTATGAGTACAGTTTTTATTGTTTATGACGGGTGTACAGCAAGGGGGAAGAGAACTGGAAATTAATAGTAATAATAATATTTGTAGCTGTAATGGTTGGAATTTTTATTGTTGCTGACGTTAATTTACTCCAATTTAGCGTGTACTTGGGAGGGCAATGTTGGTGTGTATAAGTTATAAAAATAATGAGGCGGAATGGGTACAGCTGATACACATATCCTCTCCTCAACAGTAAATGTCGGAGGTGTGTACTAACTTATCTTTTTCTGGGTTGACCCATCCTCTGTCTCAATAAGGACTTTTGAAAATAGGAATATTTTTTATAATAAGTACCCTGGTGAAAGAGAGGAATTGACTTTTCCTGTAACTTTCCACACCGGCCCATACGCTGCAATTAATTGGGCAGACTCAGTTATGTAAGCATTGTTTTTTTTTTAACCCTTGCTCTCCTACGCTAGTTTTACGGAATCATTTGGACTTGTTTATGTGTAAATGGATTTTTTATTATGGTAAATATTATTATTACTACCACCATAATAAGAGCAGGTCTGCTGGTGCTTTAGCTGATCTTTGAAAGGGAAAAAGCTTTAATTAATCCGCGCTGGGTGCAAATTGAGTGAGTTACGGAGAAGGACGAGGGGGTTCCGAAAGAGATGCGTAGGCTGGTCATAATTTTTTTTTTCAGTTTATTGAGTGTGAATTAAATTCTGTGTTTTTTTTGCTTCTTGATTTTCTTCTTCATTCCTCACCATTAGTGTAAGATAATAGGCATCTGGGGGAGGAAGAAAAAAGGACGAGAAAAAAGTAATAAATAGGATCCTGATCTAATTTATGTGTACGTGCAGATACAAAAAAGAACAAGTGTGTGCATGAGAAATTAAGTAAGAGAGATGGGAGTCGTTAAAGGGATCTTAGGATATAGGGAAGATTGAAAAGCTCTTTCTCTCTGGTCCTGTGCGAGGGAACAGTAAGTGTCTATTGAGATTCTTGTAGGGTGTACGAGTAATTTATTTTACGATAACTGGTTCTGCTCTCCTATATATTGCCAATCTCTGCTCAACCATATCAAGATGAGTTTTATGAGCGTGTGTGGACCTACTCATATGTTTGTTTCCACGTTTTGTTCCTGTGATATTTTATATTAATTTGTTCAGGGATCATCTTACATGTCAACTGATTGTTGTTGCCCTGCTCCGTTGAAGCATAGTCTGGGATGGGGGAGGGGGAGAAGATCATTCTACGTTCTTTAAAGTATGTGGAAGAAAAGAAAGAGGAAGAAGACGGCTTTTTGAGGAGATGAATGTACAAAAAATATCGTTGAGACAAGTTAATTTGATGATTTTGCTTGTTATTACTTTACTACTGCATTTATTACCTCGATAATATATTTTATTTTATTTTTTCAACGACAAAGGTTATGTCTGCAAGAGTTTTTTTTTATTTTGCTCCTTTTCTTCTTCTACTTCTTCCTCCTCCTCCTCCTCCTCCTTTCTTCTTCTGCACACACAACACGAAGAAAGAAGGTGAATGAAATCTTTTCTTTTTAACTATTCTGTATTGAATAATAATAATAATGGGAGAGGAATTTCTTGAGAATACAGAGAGGGGAGAGGGAGGGAGACTTGGAATTAACGCTCTCTGAGTAGAATAAAAGTCGTTTAAAAACCTTTGCTTGTCTATGTAAATTTCCCTTGTAATACGAGAGGATATGTGTATACTGCCGGAGATGAAGGGGTAACCATGAGAAATTAGTAAAATTTTAACTCAGAGCGTGTAGTCGGAGTATTTATTTCTCCTCTTTTTCTGCTCCTACTCAGGGCATTCTTCCTTTGGTTAGGTTAGGTTATGCTCCTCGTATCATCAGGTCTATTCTTTATTTCTCTCTCTCTCTCTGTCTCTCTCTCTCCCTCTCTTTCTCACCTGTACTGCAAGTGCCATTGAGACTTCTCATCTCCCCATTTTTCTCCTCTTTCTCCCTCTGTCATACATACATACATATATGTGTATATATGCCTGTGCATGCATAACGACACACCGTGCACGCCACAAACTCATTGAGCGGAATCATGTTTTATCATGAAATACTCAAGAATTTTCATGTGTTTTTGTAAAGGAATTTTTTTTCTCAATGTGTACATAACGTGCAATGATATATTGTCAGGAGACGTCTGAGAAATCTGTTTCATATTCTTTAGGTTACCTTCATACAGAAAATGTATTTGCATTACAAGATTACTTGGACTTGTTCATATAGTCGGGCCATGAAGAAACTTTTTTTTCCTTATTCTCCATCGGTATGTATATTTTTGCAGGAGTATTTACTTGACTGTGTTATATGGAGGAAAGAGGAGGGTGGGGGATGAAAAAAAAGCTATTCAAAGTTAATGCTTAATATATTACCACAAAAAGAAGTTCAACCGGAGATTAAATCAGGCAACTTAACGTTGCTCAACGACATTTCAATGCTTGATACTGTAAAATGTGTGGGTTTTATACCAGACAGTGGGAGCATCAGAAGAGAGAGAGAGAGAGAGAGAGTTTGAAATGAAATACAGTGGCGTAACTCACATAACAACTTTTAAGAGTTACATACAGTGTGGACATACAGAGCAACTATAACGGCCTTTGTAAGTGTCTCTCTCTCTCTTCCTCAACTCTTTCACTCCTCTTGGAATCACTTGAGCGTTGGAGAATTAAAGCTAAGGAAACAATAGGATATGTACGGTGTGAGTGTCCCTATAGCTATATCATATAGAATTTACTACAATTCCCATGAGATGCTCTTGTTTGTTATTTCTCCGTATCTTTTCTCCCCTGTCTGTCGGCCTCCCTCACAAAAATCTGACGGACCATGTACATAAATACACACTATTCTCTTCAAGCTCATATGCACCTACTATGTGTTGCATGGAGAGGGGCATGCACCATTAAATGAAGTGCAAAAAGTTGGATAATATAATTGAAGAAGAAACATTTTCACACAATGCATTTCCTCATCGTTTTGGTGCACAAAAATCCGTGGCGCAAAGCGGATTTATAACAGCCACTTCAGCTAAAAAAGCTATGGATATTTGACGCTAAAAACAGTGCTAATTTCTGAAAAAAGGAGGAGGGAGAAAGGAAGAAAAATCTATTTTACTTTTTTTTTCTTCTTTCAGAAAAAAAACCTACGGTGCTAATTTTTGTGGTATTTTCTGTGAGCTATAGCTCGTTTCATCCAAGGGTAATGTAATTAGAGATATAAGTCAAGTGGAAAAAAAGTATATGGTAGTGGTCAAGAAAAATTGAAAAAAAAGAGGCGAAAAAACGATGGATTCTGTTTTCTTAGGTGTGTACATGTATTCATACACGGTACCTCACAGGGACCGTACATAGTATGAATAAAGCCACTTTACTCAAATGAATGAGAGAGGAAGAGTGCAAGAGGTGAGAGGGGGAGGGGGAGAGGAAAGAGAAATTCATGTGTATACGGATAAATAATGGAGGGTGAATGCCATAAAAATAGAGAAGTGCGAGGAAAAGCAACGGAATTTTTAATAGTTTCCTCCATCCATTTGTATCTCTCGCTCTCTCTCTCTCTCTCTCTCTCTGTCTCTCTTCTCTAAAGGATAACAATTACGATAATAAATGCCTTTAATAATAATAACCATAGGACGAAAGTACAGCTACAAAAAAAAGGGAGATAGAATATCGGTGGGCTTGAGAAATTGGGAAGAACTGAATGGAGGCTATTTCACACTTTATAGAACGCTATTCGTAACAAGTGATTGTTTGGCAAGGATGAACACTTATTAGTGCAGTATTTAACTTTATAAATCAACAGTGTTTTTTCGGGGGAGGGGAAAAACAAACATGTACATGCAAAACTAAGAATGAGTTGGTGTTCACCCTGTTTGAAATTATAGACTTTTTCGTTTAATAAAAAATACTGGGCATGAAGAGTATGTAATAACACACATACATACATACGACAACGTCTTGCATCATAAATTGCACTAGGGGAAGGTTAGGGAATGAGAAAAAAATTTGGCGTTGTTGAACCTTTTTTTTTTTTGTAGTTTCTTTCATGTTTGGTCAAAAAGAAATAAATAGAGACAGGGGAGTGTACGAGGGAATATGAGGGAAGGAATTAATAATAACGCTAAATGGCAAATCACATTTGTAAATAATTAGTGGTGGGTCTCTACAGTAATTAGGGTAATATATCTTCTTTTAACGCCGCAGTCCCTCTTTCCTTGTATGCTTAACGACGAATGAATGAATTCTTGGAATCGAAAGAATAATGCATTTTTTGCGAATATGTTACGCATGGTATCCAAAGAGAAAAATAATTTTTCATGAAATATTACATACTTCATGTACAAACAAACGAGTCTCCTTCTCCTTGTTGTTAGTTGAATTTTCCTCTGTCTTTTATGAGATGGAATTACTACATTTTTATGATTTGAAGAGAGAGAGAAAAAAAAAGGAATTGAGATCAGAAATGAAGAAAGGGGGGAAAAGAGACAATAAACTTACCAGGACGATGGTCAGAATCCGCACTGAAGAGTACACAGAGGCCTGTCTCGTAGTTCGCAGCACGACAGCTTGAATTTAATCGACAAGCCTCAAGACAATCTGCCAACATGAGAGTTCCAGGTTGTGAGTCCAAAAGATCCGCAGGTGAGGAGAAGACAAATCCTGTGACAAGTTCAAATCCCGTATTCTCTGGGCTGCAATCAAATCTGGGGACCGGCGGTTGTCCAGCTGACAGTTGTTGACGTAAACTTAATCCTAGAAGTGGTCGTAGACCTCCAGCTCCTGACAGCACCGAAGGCCGTTGGGCACCCCCAGGGCTAGCACTGTGCAGGGCTAAGATGAGCAGCAGTATACTGGACGATGTCATTTTGTCACTGCACAATCACACAAAAAAAAAACAAAAATGAGTATTTTATTTTGGCAAATTCCAGTAATTATTATACACCACTTAATATTACCTACAGGTTATATTGTTCCTTATTATTTTTTTGTGACTTATTATTCTTGGAACACTTTGAACTTTCCTCCGATTCCCAAATTAAAATCACGTTGTATTTTTTCAAAAGCTCTGAGAAGAGCTGTGAGTTACACGGGCAAACTAATGCACTATAAATCTGGAGAAACCGTCACTTTTCCCCCTAAAAGTATGGATATTCAATAATTTCTTCTCTGTGAATTACTTCATGCCCGTCCTTTCTCCTCTGTCTTTGATGCCACACCACAAAATAATCCTTGTGCACTCCACAAGTTTCTTTCACCTCAATGTCTTTTTCAAGAGGCCCCCTCACCAATTCCGGGTTATACAGGGCGTACAAGTTGAAGAAAAAATAATTGTAGAGGTAGAAAAATGAGGGAGAGAGAGAGAGAGAGCAAAGGGGTAAGACTCTTAATTTTTGCAAATTGACGGGGGTTGAGAACTAGCTACTGTATACGCTCCTGTTCTTCCTCCTCTTTTATCCTCCAACGTCCAACTATGTACGCACCGCAGTCACATTTGGGGGAAATGTGCGAAGAGTCTACGACTTTTAACCACTTAATATGGAAAAAGATGAGGATGGTCAGTCGAAACACTCACTCTCTCACTGACTTCTCGCAAAAGAGGAATAAAGAGCTATAAAGTTTTCAAGTACAATTTTTTTATATCCTTTACAACCACCACTGACTTGTCCTCCTCCTATATACCATGTATAAAGTCTGACTCTCGTAGGATATGGGAGGGAGAGAGAGAGAGAGAGGAAAAGAAGCAGTTGCTAATAATTTCCACATTCTTATAAGACTATGTAAAGGTTTACACACATATATGTATACATATATACACACAGTTTATGATGGGAGACACCAAACCTACGCATTTTATCACACACATACACACACACCACCTTCACCAAACGCCTTATATAATAAGATGAGGGTAAGACATTTGAAAAAGGGGGTAATACAACACGCTGTATGCCGGAACGTTGACAAGCGAGTAAGTTAATAGGTAGGTTGGAGAAGTTAAATCTGAAAATTGCTTGGAAATTGCACCTTTTTCTCCTCCTTCTTTCTCTCCGTCTCTCTCCCTTCTTCTTTCTCTAATTCCCCCTTCTGCCTTGTCTCATCCCGTTGTTCCCTGTCTCTGTCTCGGTTTTTCAGTTTCACCTTTTTAAATGTTTCTCTCTCTCTCTCTCTCTCTCTCTCTCTCTCACCTTCCTCTTTCACTAAATGTACTCTTTGAGTAACGTCTGAGGGTGACTATATGAGTAAAGGTGAGATTGTAAGTATATACGGATTTTTTTTATGGTGAAAATACATCATAAGGTTACTGTTTAAAGTACATGCCGAGCTGCAAAGAACAAGTTCACGCAGTTTGAGTCACTCTCAAAAAGTTGGTTGTAAAATGTCTTGCTGCCGTTTTTGTTGATGTTCACGATGATGATTGTGGTGCTGGTGGTGGAGTGTATGTATAGTGTTGGGTGATGATGATGACGATGATGATAAGTGAAAAGAGAGCGTTCTTTTTGTAGAAAGAAGAAAATGATGATAAAATTAAAGGGAGAAAAGTATTTTTTTTCTGGTAGTAAATTTAGTAGTGGATAAGATTACAAAGGAGAGAGAGAAATGAGGGACTTTATATTGCCTATTTTCCTTGACAGGAAAGATCATGACCAGATTATAAATTATTAGCACCGAACAACCTCTTATGAGCATGAAATGGGCTCTTTGTACGGAAGAAGAGCGTAGAAGTGGAAGATTGAAAAAATAATGTTGGGAGAGAAATATTTTTTTTTAAACCTATTTGGGTGTGCTGTACTTTTTGGAAGCGGGTAAAGGGAAATTGGAGGAAAAAAATTGGAAAAAAAGGAGTGAGATGGGCTCGAAGGATTAAAACAAGGGTGCATAGAGCAGTCTCTTTTAAAATCTGGTGTTTCTCACGGGGAAGATTCAATTGGAAAAAGGAAGGAAGCGGAGGAACAAAGAGAAATATGTCTTTTCTAAACCCTGGGGGCAATGTAATCAATGTGTGCTTTGATTTTTGTGAAAGAGCATTGAAATTAAAAGTGTTTCTATTACTACATAGACATCTCCGATTTTTGTGGGGAGAATTGCTCCCTCCCGCGTCGCACACGTGTCTATGTTTTCTCCTCATTTCCGATAAAGAAAAAAACATTTGTTGCGCTTATAATGAAACCAAAAAAGAAATGGAGACTCTCCTGTCTCATACATCCGTACATAAAGTTCCTATGGAATTGAGGAACTTGAAAAAGGGATCAGTAATCTCGCTCATGTGTATGCAAAGTTCAAAGGAAATGGTAACTCACAGGAGATCCTTTGAGAATTTCTTACTTTTCTTCTCTTATTCAGAACTTTTTTTTGCCAGCCCACTATGTGCTCTCTTCTCCCAGGTTTCTTTTTTTTTTATTTCCCTTATTCTGGCCTTCTCTCCCTTTTGTTACAAATGTGGTCTTCCCCCTAAGTTCGAGCTATTTTACCTACGTACATTTTCTTTTCTTTCTGGTGACTCCCCCTCTTTTCCGCATATTCTCTTCATTTACAGCGGTATTGTCTTGTTGACTATAATGCACAAGTGATTTCGGATACTGACATTACACACACTCATACTCATCTTTTGACTTGACTCTCGGAACTCATTTTTTTTCTTCTGAAGGTGGCAAAGAAAATGGAAGGGATGGAATGAAAGGACAGTGATAGTCATGACTAGGGCATGAGATGGGACTCTTTTTCTGCCTCTTTTCTTTAATAAAGATGGATAGAAGGTGAGAAAGGGAGGGAAACGAGAGAAAAAAAGACCCCGTAATTCATACCACTCAGTTCTTGCACCCTTTAAATTTTCAAAGCCATACGAGTAGAGCGTCACCAAAGTGAGTCGGCACATTTCCTATTAATTTTCACGAACCCTTGAAAGAAGTTCGAAGGGAGAAGGCAAAACGAAGAAGATACAGAAGAAAAAGGAGTGTATATTTTCCGTATCTTTTCCACGTTATACACAGTTTATAAATGCGGCTCAATGACTAGTTAAATTTTTGAGGGGGGAAGTTTCTTCCTCATACACGCATTGTTGAATGAGTAAGTACGAAGAGGTATTATTTTATTACTGTGAAATTACGAAAAAAAAAATCTTGCCTTTTTTGTATTTTCTAAATATAGCCATCTACGCGTGTATATGCATACGTATAGGTATGTATGCGTGTACGTGGTAATGCCAAAGCCTCTTCGTACACGTAATGGCAGTAATAATACCAACACCAGGGTAATAGAGAGGTGATTTGTATCTTTTTGGCTGCTGATGCGCTTTTTGGGGAGATATCATACTGTGTTGTGTAGGGTTTTTATTGCTTAAGCACAATGTTTTGCTTGTTTATTATGTGATTATGGTTAAGGTTCATTCCTTCCTTTCTATTTTTTTTATGGTAAAAAAAACGAGGGATGGACAGAAAGAGAGGAAAAGTTTGTCTTGGTAATTATCATGAAATTTACCTTAACAAGTTTCAGGAGGATGTCTGTGTATGTTTTGTTGGGATAGGGATGGATGGAGGAAGAATTATTGGCGGTGATTATCAAATTAATCGTAAATATTCTGCTCAGGTGGTTTCAATTTTGCTCTCACTGTACTTCCATTTACTTTTTTTTTTTTTTTTTACTTTCCTTCGGTACGGAGAGAGAAAACACTCTTTCATGTGGCTTTTATTTTTGGGGAGTGACAATGACTTTTTGGTGGGTTGCACCTCAGTGGGATGGGTTTACGGGAGGGAGAGAAGAATAGGCCTGGTTGGAACTGAATTTATTACGTAAAGGGAGTAGTTACATTACATACATTCTTAAATATTTGCGGGATCTTATAGACATTTTTTGTAGGGGTAGCCACACAGAGACAGACTGAGAGGGAGAAAGCAAGGAGAAAAAGTCAACAAGGAAGGGGTGGGATGTGGAGCCAACAATTTTCGACGGTGTGGTGACATGAGGAAAGACTGAGTGGAAAATCATTGTCATTGAAGATAATAAAACAAAATGCCAGGGTGATAGAGGGAAAAAGGGTGCTCAAAAAAATAGGAAGCGGTAGCAGGTATTAGTAACGATAAAAAGAAAGAAATCTGCATGCAAGGGGAAAAAAGGCTTAATACACTAACGGTATTCCAACAATGTGAGGTATGGAAAAAATGGATTTACTGAGGAAAAAAGGGTTTCACAAAAAAAAACATATTATGCAAAAGGTTCAAGAAGACTTGTTGGCAGTTCAAAGTTCCAAAACCTCAATGAAGATTACAAAAAAAAATCGTTTGTGTATTGAAAGAGCGTTAGTTTAACCCCCCATCTGCTGTACCAGAAAACTTGCATTTAAATTACCTGTTATCCCTTTTTTTACGTGCCGAACCATGGGTATAAATAGCATTCTCATATATATATTTTTCTCAAAACCATCCTCACCTCCAAAGTAATAGTGTTGTTGAAAGAATGAAGAGAATAAGTTAAAACTATTTGTGTGTATATGAAGAGGAAAAAAAATAATAATAGAGCGGTTAATTTACTTTGAGTTATTGTGATTGTGAAATTACATGGTGCGACACAATGTATTTAAAAAAGACTTGCCTCCCTCAATAAACGTGAATGAATGAATAGAATGAGTGAATAGAATATTTGAATAATTACATTGATCTGCTTCATTATGATGATATTAATATGTGTGTATAGCCGTCCCTCCATCCTCTCTCCCTCTAAAATCATTACATGAGGCTGATCCTTCATCTTTGTCTTCTCTACCTTTCATTGTCTTCACGTTCTCTTATACTTGCGTATGCGAAGGAGCCCAAGGCATTACCAATTAATAAAAAGCTAACAACAACGGACCTGTTTAGAAAATTTTATTAACTCTCGTTATTTGATTTTCGTGTGAGAATCCCCCTTTCTCCCCTTTTTTCCCTTTTTTAATTTCCCCCCTCTCTTTCTCTCCCTTTCATTTCCTCTTTATTATTACTAAACTTGTTGATCCTTTATAACTCCTTTTGTAATGTTCATGTATCCTTTATCCTTTCTCGGCACTGTCTTCCCATTTACCCCCTTCCTTTCCAGGTCGGGAAAGCTACTGTCATGAACATGTTACAAGTAATGAATAGTCGGTCTAGTCAATTTTTTCCCCTCCCGCGAAACAAGGCAGTATTTAAACAAGGTGGGATGATACATCAACGGAGAATTATAATCAATATTATATTATTATTACATAAGTGTAATGTGTGTGAAGGAAATATTTTGCCATTCCGCTGGTTTTGTGTCTTTAAACAAAAAAGATGATGAAGGGGAGGAGAGAGCGGAGCTTTTTGGGGGAAGAAACGATTTAGACTGATTACTCATTAATGGACTCAGCAAGACATGAAGCGGAGATAAATGATTTGCATCCTCGGCATGCTCTCTCTCTCTATTCCTCCTTAAGTAGGCTCTTTCATAGCTTTTTCATTCGAGCTATATGCCTGTTCTGTTGTCTGTATAGAAAAGTTTTTTTTCTTGACATTTCTTCACTCGTATTTTTGCGTTTTGTTATATTATATTATTATTGATTCCCAGAAACTCCTAACACATGAGTTGTAATGTGGACTGATGTAAATTGCCTTGTTATACACCAACTGCTTCTTCCACTTCAGCCTTTCTTTCTCTCCCCTTTATTCACTAAAACTCTTGTGACTTGAAAACGAGAAAGGATTTTCCCCCCATCTTCTTCAGAAAAAGGTGGAAGTGACTACTTGAAAGCTGCTGTTTTCTGCCTCTTGTGTTATGTGTGTATGATGACATGAATTTTAAACGAGCTTTCAATGACTCCTTAAAGCGATCATTTGACATGGAACTTGGGGAGGAGGAAAAACAGTAATTTCTCTGTAATTTCTTTCTTAAAACCCTTTTTTATTTCCCTTTGCCACTGCATCTCTTCCACTATACCTCTCGTCTCTTTCTCTTTTTTCTCTCTCCCGCTTGTTACTTATGTTTACTGCTCCTACTTTAACCACATTATTTGCTATTTACTGTGACACACGGTGTATGTAATGGCAGGGAGAGAGACGGAGAATACATGGTAAAACCATACGTAACAATTTCTGTACGAGGCTCTTATGGTATTTACGAGGAGCTAGAGAGGCTTTCTTCTCATGTTGTGGCGGACAAAAAGCAACAAGAAAAAAGGAAGCCCATTAGCTGTTTGTTTCAAATGTAGATAGATGAAATGGTACTACGAGCTACTACTCACTTCTTTCCGAATGCCTCTTTTTGACTTTTCACTCTGTCTCTCTATTTCTCTCTCTCTCTCGCTCTCTCTCTGCTTGTCCTTATCGTGTACGCATCTGAGGATTAAATATGAGGCTGGATCCTTATGCATCCTAATTGATGTTTTTCCTCTTGTAAATGTACACCTCGTACACTGCTACTACTACTACTGCATTCTTTTTGAGAGACATAAGGGTAGGCCGACGCGTGCCTCTCCTCTTATAGTGTTGGTTAGGGAGAGAGAGAGAGAAGAGAGAGAGAGAGACAAGTTGTAGTTTGTCCCCACCCTCCTCCTTAATAGTTTTTACCTCTATCCTTAAGTCTTCAACCATTCTCTTTCCTCTTGTTTTTTATATTGTTACACCATACAGCAGAAACGTTTTCAGGTGTATTTAAGACAAAAAATGGTGTTTTTACCAGTGCCAGAGAGAAAGAGAGATAGAAGCTTGTGGACATGGCACACTCGTTCATAACCAGCACCTTGAAACATATATTTTAATGTACAAAATTGTTTCTCGCATTCCATCGCGTGGTATGTTACAGGACAAGTTTTTTTTCCTCTATTCTTTACAGGGAGAGAGAAAGCAGGAAAGACACACGAAAAAATGCTCCTGACCCCGCTATTTCTTCTTATACGACTGCTATTGCCATTATGACTATTGTTGGTGCAATAATAGCAATAGTAATGTATATTTTTATAAAGTAGTAGCTACAGAGAGCATTGTGGGTTGGACAGTTATGTTCAGTTTTTTCTTTCTCTCTCTCTCATAAATGGGAAAGATGATGATTTATACCTATGAGGCCATATATATGACAGTGTATTTTTTATACCACACTCCGTCAGTTGCGGTATGAAAGACTTTTTGGCAATCAATATATACTGCTTCCACAGGCTGAACATTATTATACGGTTGTGTGGTTAATGATGAGAGCGAGAGAGAGAGAGAAAAAAAAAGAGTTTTAAAACTCCCTTTTTTGAAGTTTATGTGACTTGTCAGCGGGAGGAGGGGGAGCAGGAGGTAGCTAACAAGACAGAGAAAGACCGAGGGAGAGAGAGAGAGAGAGACGAGATAGAACGGTAACAATGGGAAAGGTGAGTAATGGCTAAGTGACTGTGGTTCGACATGCATGCAATCTAATGCAAATGCATTGGGTGGTGAGAATTAAAAGTATCATGATGAAGCGTCGGAGACTATATTAAGTAGGTCTAACAGGCATTCGCCTGGGTATGTAAGCAATAAACGCTTTCCTGGCTGTGATGATAATAATAATTTAAAGTATTGAACTGGATACAAGCCAGGATTTGTATTTTAAACCAAAAAAAAAAAAATCCTGCTCTCTTCAATCTTGTCTGTCGTTTTCAGTTACTTACACATACACACCTTTTCATTGTCGAAGTAAAAAGGAAAAAAGACCCGCAAAATAATCATCGCGGTGCCTGTCAATTCTTTTTAAAGTGTTATGTATACACCTTAAGATTGCATGTGAGTGTCATACTATATAAATATTATTGCTTCTAAAAAAAATCTCTTTCTCCTCATCCACCTCCTCTCATTTTTTACCCTCTTGCCGGTGTGCTCACAGTTAATAATAACTGTGAGAAGAAGAGATCAATAATAGGAATGTGATGGGAGTAATAATATGTGTAAGGGTTAAGCAGGGAGACGAGAAATAGATGAAAAGAGGGAGGGAGAGAGCGAGTAAGGTAATCTTTTGTAGTGGTGAGAGTGCCGGCATTCTCGAATGTGCTTAAATCTTAATGTATTTATGTATGTATGGATGCATTTTATTTTTGCATCTCCTCCCTTTTTATGCGTGCCCGTTACATAAAAAAAATCTTGTGGAATGAAATGGTGTAGTGGTGACTGACATCTGTAATCACTTATGAATTTACGAACAAGGGTCAGTTTTCTGAATTAATAATATGGGAGTAACGTGTGAATTTTTATTCTTATACTATCGAAGGTTATTTATGTACTGGCCCTTTGCGTGCACAGGTATGTACACACATGCATACACACATCTTGAGTATTTATTTTTGCGGATGAATGTTTTTTTCGCTTTTCCATTGGAACCTTTTCTTTAATAAAAAGAAAGTTTCTATTTGTGATGATTATCATTATTGTCAATAATTTTCTGTACCAAAGTGGATAAATATAAATAATTTATACGGGGAGGGTAGAAAAGTCTTAGGAAGGATGGAGGAAAGTACAAGATTGTGGCAAGAATAAGAATGGAGGAAGGGAAGAGTTTGTAGGCAGGACTTTGGAGAAGATGCTAGAATTTTTGAGAGAGAGAGAATGGCCAAGTGTCAAAGACTTGGCCAGACTACTAATTGTAGTGATGAGAGCTTCGACGCGTCATTTTAGTGGAATATGTCTAGCAATTATATGAGAGAAGGGTAGGTTAAAATAATTTATTCCTCTGTCTCTCTCTCTCTTTTTTCTTTCTTCAAGACTTTAACTGTAGAATTATTTCCCAGCCAAAGGTTGGGCTCTTGGCGTGTGTTCATGTAAAAAATTTCCCCCTTCTAAATATTTTTTTCTGCAACAAAAGCATATTCTGCATTCAATGACTTAAATTAAAGTGCACATTGATTGTGTATTAAATGTGTATATATACATATCAATTTGAGACAGAAAGAAAATTTCACCAGAGGATAAAGACTTGTGTGGTTTCCTTTGAAACGCTTTATATATGCATTCAATAGATACTTTTTCCTCATTTTTTTTATGTAACCGTAAAGAAAAATCAAAGGGCCTGAAGCTTACTAAAGTGTAATTTTTGCGATTTCCTAGTCGCTTTATAGCTTGAAGCTGGTCATAAGTTCGAATGTATTCATTGTGTATACAGAAAAAAGGTCTTCTCATGTGCGTTACGGGGGAATAGTTAATGGGAATTTTAATGGTGAAATCCTCATCCCTACTATTACCCTTGCAGTTTGCATTTTTTTTTTCATATACGGATTTTAGTGGATGAAAGGGAGTGTGAGAGGGAGCAAAAATATGCACTAAAAACAAAAGCAGAGAGAAAAGAAAACCTCATCTCTGGAGATAATTTACATGTCGTCAAAATTAATGGAGATTTTGTTTCACGGCTAAGTTGATAATGATGGTAATTGTCTCAGTCCTTTCCCTGTCGGTGTGCCTCGTTCCACAAAATTATTAAAGGATTTCAAAGGTTACACCATTTCCCTCACCACACACATACACGGATGGAATAAAAAGACAATCTTTACGGATGGAGCATGTGGAAAAAATCTTCCTCTGAGTATCTGACCATTCTTTCAGAGTGTATAACAGCAGAGGGAAAAAAATTCGATTGGACTCTTACTCTCTGGTTACAAACATTTAATCGCCAAATTTATCGGTGCATTCACATTGTCACATGCATACAAATGAGTGAAAACCCGATTAGCCACAAATGTCCACGAGTGGCCCAGGGAGTTTGGTGAGGAAGTAAAAGTATTCAAAATTGCAGATTTCCCACATGGAAATGTATTTAGCCTGACTAATGTTCGTGTGGACTTTCTCTCTCGCGTATGGATAGATCACATATTTAAGTATTAGTGAGAGAATTCAAGGGGACGGGAGTCAAGCCCGTGATTATCTGTGCCAAAAGATAAATTGTTTGACAGGGCTATGTCCTTCAGTATTTTTCATGGGTATATGTGTGTGGGCTTTCACATCACATTTTGAGGGAGCTCCTCTTAACCCTTTTTTTTACCATGAAACTTATGTGTTGTCGACTTAATTTGGGCACATTACTTCCACTTGCGCTTATGTCTATCACTCTCGCTCTTTCTCACTCTCGTGCTCTGTCCTCCCTCTGATTACAAGACAATATTTGCTATTGATGCTCCACGCAAGTACAAACATAGCCACCATGGAAAAAGGAGGAAAGAAGATTTAAACGTGAACGATGGAGCGTTTCCGAAAATTGTAGATTTTACAAGGGAAATCCTACATCCTCACAGCTTAAATTGTGGTTGCTCCTCATGTTGTTTTTTGGACAAGCATCATACCATTAATAGTCTATGGTAAGACCTATGCACGCTCTGCTCAAATATAAAGTGATGAGATGTGAATCGGGTTTTCACGGTGGGAATACAGAGAGAGAGAAAGAGTTACAGAGAGGATGAAGAGGATAATCTACTATTTCCACACTCTTGTGCGGATAGCTGTGACATGGATGATTTCACGTGTGGATGGATTAACGGAAGCGGAAGTTTTCTTGCGTGGATTTTACTTAAGCTCTCTTAGACTTACACACGTCTTCACACACACGTACACGTCTTCTCATCCTAAGAGAGAGAGAGAGAGCAATGGAGAGACTAAGCAACAAATACTCGTGTGTTCGTCATTATAAATTTCGAATAAGAAAAAAAAAACATTTCTGCATTGTCATCGTCATTTACGGAATAATTGTTCCTTTGATTGCCTCCTATGTGTGTCGGTACTACCCCCACACATCCTATCCAAAGCGTGTGGCGGTGAACTATGAACTTATTCTTAAAAAAAAGAACTATTTCTTTCTTTAAATTTTTCACGTATTGATTTTAAAATTCCCATTTTTATCTTTTTTACACACTCTCTTTGTATTGAAACAATGACTGAAGAAAAGTATTTATGTATGTGTCGCACATAAATATCTTTCCTTTATCATACGGGGTCCGATCAAAAGTGCATCAAATGGGCATTACCTTTTACTTTTTTTTGTACTGACATTGTTGGCAACTCCCACACACTCTGATGATACCTGGATGGCAATAACAATGATCTCAAGTCTTCTAGGAAATAATGATTTGCGCGACAGTACAAAGGATATTTATTGCCTTTTTCCTTTGAAAACTGCATTAGCTCTTTGCAAGAAGACCCTGTAACATGCGGGGCACCACGGGGAAGGTTTGAAGCTGCCACCAGTAACGTATATGTTATATATAGCATTTCAAACGATCTCAAGTGGAAAGGGAAGATCTTATTGTATCAGACTTCTTAGGGCGCCTTGAAATTCATTTTTTTTATAATATCATGATGCTCATCATCATTTCTCAAGATATTCTTTTTAAAGTGATTAGCCATCTCTGTTAGACTAACTACAGTTTGTGCCTCTGTGTATGTACCTGTGTGTGTGGGAGCTTAAAAGTGAACCTGTAAATTGTTACAGGGAGAAAGAGAGAGAGAGAAAGAGGGAAAGAAAGAAAGATCATCCATGGGAAGCGTGTAAAATGTAGGTTGGGTGCTTTTGCTCCTCTCTCTCTCTCTGTCTGAGGTAACCACCCAAAAAAAAAAAGTAAATGTGAAGGCACAACAAAAATAAAATTGACAGTATCATCATCTCCTACATGAGTTAATAATATTACGGCGTTGTAAGTGCAAGCTTTAAGGAGTAAAAGGGAAAGAGGAAGCAGAAAGGGTTGAATGGGAAGAAGATGATCTCGTCGTCCGTTGAATAAATACTTGGAAGTTATGTTAAGGTAGACTAAATTGGATAATATGATTCGGTCTCACTCTTCCTCTCTCTCTTCCTAGCGTACAAACACACATTTCCAGTTATAATAATAACATAGGATGATTACGATATATATAATAATGTAACATTACTCCCCCGTTCAGAAAAAAAAAACTTGGTCTTCCAATACCCTTTGTACATTCTAATATATTTCCTTTTTTTCCCCTCTCTTTCGCATTTTCTTATTTTATTCTCATCTATTTTCATGGTCATTGTTGCACACTCTACTGTTTGTCATGGGCTGATTCCCTGTTATATCATTATTTTATTACCATTATTATCATGTAATAATAGCATCTAGTAATATCAAGAGGAGTAAGTAATGTTATAGGAAGGAAGGAAGTAAGGAAGGAAGACAAAATTCACTGAAAAAAAAGGGGGAAAAAGAGAGCAAGAAGGACAGGAGTGAGGGAAATAAAAGAAAGAGTCTCTTGAGTGAGTTTTTTGTTGTTGTTGTTTCATACTTGGTAAAATCCGTTTCTTTTTTTTTCCGGTAAGTGCAAGTCTTTTTGCATGACAATGAAAAGACGCTCATGTGTGCTTTCTGTATCCCATTATGAGCCAATGCATTTCTGGTTGAAAAGGGATTTTGGAGAAGATGGTGGACAAACGTATGTATTAGTGGCGAAAAAGGAAAAAAGCAAGAGAGAGAGAGAGATATAGAAGGAAAAAAAATAAGAAAGGGAAGCTTCTGTATCGTAATGATTACCATAGTAGAAAATGCCATTGTTGACTTATTCACAGAAGGTTGGAGTTATGAAACCAAGGAACCGAAATGGAAAATACACACTTTGAAGAAGAGATTGTCCGACATCACAAGTTAACTGCTAAATATACTGCTACCAGTGACTGCCTACTCATAAGGCTCCTGTCTATTTTTAATGGGTTTCCCCCTCCCTCTTATATTTTCTCTCTCTCGTTCTCTTTTGGTGGGTTGTCCTCCACCATGTTCTCATGTGAATGCTCACCGTTCTTATGGTAGTGAAAGGAGTAAGACCAAGAGGGAGAAAAGAGAGAGAGAGAGGGAAGTGAGCATGTAATAATGCACACCTTGACATTAGTACATGTTCTGGTCTAGCTATTCATATTCAAGTTACATATATTTATTTTAATTTTCCTTTTTTTTTCTTCTTCTTCTTCTTCCTCCACGTAATATGGAGAGTAACGTTATAACAGGAAAAAAATGTGTATTTTTTCCTACAATGAGATTTAAAATTTATATGGAGAAGAGTTCAATGTTAAACTGATTCTCCTTTTACTGCCGTCTCCTTCCTGATCCACTGTTTGATTTAAAGCCCCGTCCACACTCATGTGTGATTGTGGTCATTTGATGTGGGGCTCTCTTGTGTATGGGACTTTGGTCATGGGCACAGGTGGGTGAGATTTGTACCTATTCCATTTATGTATGTTCTGCACGAAGGGACTTGTATTGTTATTTATTATTGACTGAAATGAATTACGGAATTTTCATCATCATCATTATTATCGCAAGAATTTCTTGTTCAAGTTTTCCTCCGTGAGTTTTATGATTCTAGTTTTTTTTTTTAAATCTTAACTCATAAGAATAGGAGTGTCATGTTAGCAACTGTTTTCAATCTTCTGCCTCTAGCTTTCTCTCTCTCTCTTTCTCTCTCACTGTCTCTCCCCTGTGTTTACTTGGAAGAGGTAGTATTACGTCAGATTTCTATGGAGTTGTCTCTTTGACATGTTCAGTTGTAGCTCTTTTTCGATTATGGCATCTAATCCTTTCACCTTCCATTTTTTGTTGTCTCCTTCCTCTTTTTGTCAATGTCCCTCCTTTCCCTCTCGTCCCCAGATTTGATTTGTCTTACGGCGATTCCCTTAATTCCCCTTTTCTAAACCATTTACATTTTTCCCACTGAAAATAACTTGTCCCTAAACATTCCCTCAAGTTACCCCTCCACCCCTCGTAACTGATATCAAATGGTAGTAATCTACAGCTAGTAAAAAAAAACTAGTAAAAAGATCCCAAAAGAACCGGAAAGTCTCCCGAAATACGACAATATCCACTGTTGCAAAAAAAAAAGCCCATATAAACGACAAAGGGATTGAGGAAAAACGTATAGCTGTACTTGGGTTCAAAAATGAACCTATTGAGAAATGAATCATAAATGCTTAACATATGAACCTATAGGTATGCACCGTATATATGTATGTATACATAATATAGAGAGTCATGTGTGCTTAAGCAGTCGGACGGACGGACCTGCGTGAATCAGCCTACATAACATTCTCAACGCTTGAGTAATTGCCGTAGGAATTTTAGTATTATTACTATATTATTATTATTATGCTATTTCCACACATAGGTTACCCCGGAGTCGGTGGAGTGGCAAAAAAATGAAGAGGAGATGTTGGGAAATCTTTGAAAGGAATGTTTGACAGATTGAATTTCTTTGCATTGGAAAAGGAAGGAAGGAAATGAATGGATAAGGTGCTGCTATGTGTTATACATAAAAGCCTGTTGGAGCAACTGTACTTCCCATGTTTGGTTTCCTCACTAATAAGCTCAAAACTGTTTGCGGTGCTCCGTAAAGTGTGTGTGTGCGTACCGAAAGAGAGAGAGAGAGAGAGGAAGACATGAGAGATATAGAGGAAGAGAATTACAGTAAATGGACGGAGCAACACAAGGAGCTGATTGAGAATAGATAAAAGGAGAGAGAGAGAGATTCCAAAGGAATAAAGGTTCCCCTTTACTAATCACATGTATATAAAATGTCTGTGATTTTAATACAGAAGCTTTAAAAAGTGTTTAAGTACTGAGGAATTATCTGTTCATGACATGAAGCTCTTCTTTTTTTTTCTCTCTCCTCTGCTTTTGCTTCTACTGCAAAACGAATGACTGACTGGATTCCATTTTTTTCTCTCTCTGTATGCATTACCTTTTTTTTCAGTAAACTTGTGGAAGGAGAGAAGGGGAAAAAATATAACTGAACCTGTTGTTTAGCCATTGATGGAAAAAAATGTGTATTTTACTCTAATGTGTTCTTTATACATACGTATTTGTAGAGTAGAAAAAAATATGGGAGAAGACTCACTCACGGGCTATTGCCTTGGTAGTCGTAGTGGTGCAAGACATGTGCGTGAAATTTGGTTTATATAAATTTAATAGAGACGTGTGAACTTTGTGCACATTCATTCTACTGGTAATGTGAGGGAAGCATTAAGGTAGATAGAGGAAGAAGAAGTGGGAAAAAAAAGATGGCAAAATTGATACGGAGTTGCAAAAGGGTAAATACTTACAAAAAAAAATAAAACGTTTTTTTTATTCTTTCATTGTCTTCCTCTTCTCCTTTTTTTCAGTAATATTAATAATGTGTGTTACTTATTCTTCTTGTAAAAAAAAGTTTTTTGTCTACTTGTGCACCTTTTTAGTCACTTGAAGAACAAAATAAATACTCTCCTTTTACCTTAATTTTTTTTAACTCCTCTTCCTCTCTTTCTCTCCCAACATTTTTTTTGATTATCTGCTTACATAATCTACAAAGTAGGAGAGAGCTACCGTTTATCCCTGACATAATCGTCAGGTTTGCGTAAACAAATAATAATAATGACGAAGACGTTGATGATGACGATGATTGTGGCACATGTAACTGTTGTGCAGACCTTGCACTTGACTAAAGTTCATGTACATACATTTAATACAGATATGACTGTGGTTTCTCTCTCTCCCCCTCCTTCCGTTTTAAACAAAAGTACGAGCAAGTACTCATTTTTTTACCCCGTATTCTCTCGTATTTTGGTGTATATAAAAGACATAATAATGAGATATCACAGAGGATGGCAAAGGAGAGATGGTTCCAATTATTCTTGTGTTAATGGTTTTTCCAACTCTCTTGTCCTTCTCCCGCCTTTTGCATTCTTGTTTGCCCTTATTTTGATCTTGGACTGGTTTGTGGTTGAAATTAGCGTTACATTTTTTTTCCTTAAATAAGAAATTATTTCTTTTCAGGTTAAATTTTTTACCAGTACAAGTAATTTTTTGTTTGTTTCTTCAAACAAACATCTGAATCTTTTTTTCACTTTAAAAGACAAATATTTTTATTGCTTTTTATCACTAGATGATATGCATAATCTTTTATTTTGTTCCGAGGGGGGGGACAGGGATTCTCACCAAAATAGAGATGATTTGTCATTTTAAACAAATTCAACAAACAAGAAATTTAAATACAGGAATCATTAAATTCAGACAAAAGACATGTGAGGGTCTCTTGGCTCCATGCCGCTTTCTCTTTATGGATCCACAAATAATTTTATGGTACGGGAATTTGTGTGAAAAACATACATTTAAGTACATAATATAATTTATTTTCCTTGTAGTTATGAATCAAATTTCCATATATACAAGATTGGAAACAGAGATTTCTCTTCAAGGGTTAAAAGTTCAGTGGAGTTACTCTCTCTCTCTCTCCGTCTTTGTATGTCTCTTTCTCTCCCTCACTTTTTTTCTATTTTTCTGTCTTTATAAATTCTTAATAATCACACGCAAAGCGTAGAGAATTTTATTTCCGCCTACACTTTTCTGTCTCTTTTTCTGAGCTTCATCCTTATAGAGTAATTTCATGATCTTTCTCTTCGTGGTTCTGAACTGATTTTACATTCCTCGTGAAACATTTTTTTCTGGTTCCAACCATTTTATAATGCTGATAAAAAAATAAAGGAAGATTGAAAGAGAATTCATCAAGGAATATAAGAAACTAATTACGTTCGCAAAATCCGCCTAGTTTGTAGCTTGTTCTAATCTGATAATAAAATACTGTAATATTTTTCATCTTTCACATTTGTAAGTACCAAAATATAGGAATTCCTACCTCCAAAGAAAAAAGGTGTAGTTAAGGAAGAGCGCGTGTTCAAGCTCAGGCAGGATTGACATTGCCCTCCCTTTAATTGAAGGGAGTAAAAATCCTTCCTCAGGGAATCAACAATGAGCAATCCCGGTAATTATATACTAATACAGTTTAATATTTAAAAAAACTGTATTGATGTGTACGGTTTATTGTCTATATAAACCAACGGGCATGTTTCCGAAGTTGCTTCAGGTAGAGATTATAGCACCTAATAATTATTACCGGTTCGTCGACGGCATTGAAAAAACAATAAAAAAATGGAATGAATGAAAATAGAGAAATCAAAGGGGAGGAGATTTGAGTGGTTATTACCATTTTTTATACTGTTTGGAATTAATAATTTCATTATAAAAAAATTATTCCTCGTGTATATTTAGTATGTGTGTACATACATTGCTTCCCTTCCCCCCGTGCTTCGTGTGCATTCATTACGAACCAAGTAATAATTATCATACATTCTGACAAGCATTTGTTCCCTCCAAGGAACTGGATTAAGTGTGCACAAATCCCACATACATTGTATAGTCATGATAATAAGTGTATGCACAAAGGTAATTAGAGAGTAAGTTTGTTTCTTTAACGGGTTTTCTCCTCTATTCCTTTAATTCTCTTCCTTGTAAACTTGGGCTTGTATTATGCAATTTTTATTACTAGGAATCCCAATGGGTTGCATAATCTTGTTTCTGTTGTTTTTTTTTATTGCTTTTATGCAAAAGAATATTGACGAGGAGAGAAAGAAGAATGGATGTAGAAAAAAGCGAAATATTGTTATAATTTGTATTTGATGTCATTTCCCCCTCTCTTTCTCTCTCCCTCTCTTTCTTCCTTATCCATGAGTGGAAAAAAGTGCGATGGTGATCTCTTTAGGGAATTTGTGAAAGGCCCCGAAAAAAAAATGTTTTTTTTTGTTCAGCCCCCAACAATCGGAGATGAGTGAGAGATAAGGAGAGGTGTACATACCGCTCCTATTTCTCTCCTCCCCACCTCATCTCTCCCTTTCTGATTCCACAAAGGCGAAAAAATGTGAGAGACTTCATGAAAGGATTGCATAATTCTGTATAAATGTATATAATACGTACATACATATGTGGGCATATCCACATGCTTCCCCATATGCATGTGTGGTCAATTCTTGTAAAGTTTTCTTTCATGTTTTTTCTTTGCCTCCGCCACTATCATTTTGTCCATTGTTATCCCCCCGCCACATATTGCATATTTCCTGTACATTTCCCGTCTCATGATGATCAGCACCATCGTCTAGCGGCGTTGATTTGGAGAAGGCACAAAAAGGAGGAAGAATGGGGGATAAAGGGAGAAATAAGAGATAGAGAGGGAAGAAAAACAAACTCTACGGAGAAGAAAGAAATATGGAGGAGAGGACTTAATAAATGCGTATGTGTAATAATGATAATAAAATATCCGTATTTTATTACAGGTGTTCTGTTTGAATTCCATATTAGACTCAATCATAGTTAATAACGCGTGTAATAATAATTCCGAGGCACTCGAGATGTTTCCCATAGATTAGGTGCCATGTTCATGGTTCCGTGTGTGCCTTGTTGAGTGTACAAACGTTTGCTGTGGCACTGCATTTAAAGTACACGACAAGATTTCTTTCTCTCTCTCTTTCTCTGGGAATTTACGGTATGGATTAAAAAGAAGGAGATACAAGGAATGAGAGAGAGAGAGAGAGAGGGAGGGAGGGAGTTTTATTCATTGTATATACCCTTTTGTTATAATTTCCAATAGAATTTTTATTAGAGGAAACGAGAGACTCTCCTGTGAGAGCAAAAGAGGAAAAAAAATAGTTTATAAAGATTCGTGATATGGATATACGTAAGTGAGCATTAACTGTTCCACGTATTATGTTTTTCGGGGGGGGGGGGAGAATTCAATGATCTGCTGATCAAAGATCACTTGTGCATCTTACTATGGCATAGCAGTAGTATTGGCATCTAGTCCTTAGTAGGAAGAGGCCCTTGTTTTCCCTCCTAGGCACTGTCTCCCTGAGAGAGTTCGTATATGATTTGTTCAACTGTGAATTATATGTAATATTTCTCGGAATTTTTTGAGGGGAATACTGTAAAAGAGTTTTACAAGATAGTGAGTTTTTCTTTTAATAAAGAGGAATAAATACGGGTCGTGTGTGTGTATGTGGAAGGGAAAAGAAGAGGTAGTTGGAGAGATTACGGTTAGTCTGTGAGAAAGGTGAAGTCTTTCTTCCGCTGAGAATTCTTATTATTGCTCCACACACATTAGGTCATTAGACGGCGGAGCAAGGGAGATTTGAATGAATTATGACAAAATGAGAGGAGATCAGATTCCCCCCCCCTTTGGTTATATTACAACTTGCTCTTATTCCTGCTATAACTCCTCCAAATCAAATGCTGTTTGTTGTGGTAAGCTCAAGGTTAATAAGTGAGTGCTGATTTCTACCCTTTCAGAGTGTGGGTTAATGCTTGCCCAGCCTTGCTGACATGGCAAAAGTTGAGACTGGCACGTATAATTGTGGAGGAAAGGGTAGGAAAGGTCTCTGTGTGTTTCCCTGGCACTAGTTCTGAGGGGAAGTACCCACGGTAATGACATCGCTATTAATGCTACATTGGCAGCAAAGGGTTACTGCCAAATGAAATCAAGGGGGAGGAGGCAAGAATCTACCTAGTAATTTGGATGTGAATGAAACAATTAATTTTTTTTCCACAAAAATCGTACAAGTTAAAAATTGGAACGATGTCATCCATTGACAGTGTCTGTTGCCTAAATGTAGTTATAATCACACATTGGGGACAACCAATGGCACACATGAGTCGTACTAATTCACCAGCAAATGGGGGAGAATGAGTAAATAATTTGACTTTGTGTGTCTCCGTTGGAAATTTATTCGAGCACATTTCATCCTTTACAAAATGAATGTTGTCTGACAGAAAGGAAGAGAGGAGTTTGCCATCCATTGACTTTAGTAGAGAGGTGTTTTTTTTTCTCCTCAAAAGATAGAACTTTACACGGTGATGATGAGTTTGTCTACGTTTTATGTGTGTGTGGATGCACATTTTCACCTATAAATGCATGCATATTTTTGCTGCTAGACCTTTAATTTTTTTTTATAGGTTGGACTCCCATAGCTCGGCATGCTTCGTTGACTTATTTGCCTTTGTGTAATCATGGTGTGTGGCGGTCGTGAATATGAACCGCTAGAAGATGAAGAAGGGAACTATTTGGAGATGCAGGTGTTCCTCTTATTCTCATACAGTTTTTTTTTGTATGCACACTGAGAAGGGAGAGAGAGAGAGAAGATCAACAACAAACAAATAGAGGGAGATTGAAAGTACATATATAGGTTGTGGGTATGTGGGTGCGAAGCGTAACTTGTTTGCATATCACTGATTTTTGAGGGAGAAAGAAAAAAAAAGGAGTTACTGAAGGTCTCCAAAGATAGGGAGACAGAAAGAGAGAGAGAGAGAGAGAGAGAGAGAAAGAAACAGAGAGAATTTATAGAGAAATGACATTGTCAACCATTGCACAGTCCATCCAAATAACTCGTTCTTCGTAAAAAACAATTTGCCGTTCAAAAGATCGGAGACCCAAAAAAATGGGAGACAATATTATCTTCCTCCTTTTTTTCTTCCTTAAGAATTTTATGGAAGGACAATAGTGAAATATTTTGTCATCCTTAAATTTGTCTCTAAAACTTGGGATTTAAAAGGAGATTGTTGTCCGTTGAGTTGCTTCAAACAAGTCTCAAGTCTGTTTTTAGGGACCAGCTTTACCTGGGTAATCCGTCTGGTCATGATGGTGGATATTATTGTGTGGTCAGAGCAAACGTAATATGATCATTATTATTGCGCTTAATATTATTAAGGGTAATAGACGTACACAAGACAAGCTTGTTTGGGGGGGTTTTTTTCCCTCTTCAACCCGTTTCTAATAGTTTTCTATGTCTCTAGGTAATTATGAGTAATATTAAGTTTATAAAAAAAAATTCTGTCTTAAGCCTTCTATCTGTTTTTCTTCTTTTCTCTAAGGTCATGGGGTGATGATACTTTTTTATCTCTCTCTCTCTTCCTTTACCCTGCTCCCACTGACCAAAATGTACAGTTTGTCTCCCATCAGACAGATGAGTCTGTTTTTTGCCTCTCATCTCCCTTGTCTGCTCCAAAGTAGGTATGTATCCATGATAAAGAAAAAAGATTTCTGGGACACAATCGTGGTACTTTTCTCCCTTCCCTTCACAAGAAGAGAATGAATTACTATAAAAGCAAAATGTAGTATAATACGAAAAAACTTCTCGCTCCACTACAAGTACTTTGTCGTCTTCTTTATGTCACCTGAGATGCACAAAGATTTTTTTTTTGAGGGAGGAAAGGATAATTTCTTTGGCAAAAAAAAAAGAAGAGGAAAGCAAGAAGAGATAAAGAGAGGGAAGAGACCTGCACAGTATAATTACACGTATGAAGAGGAACTTATATATCACTAAATATGCATTTAAAAATGTGGATAATCTCCTCAAAAATACATGGTATCATGCTCTGCGTGTGACCCACACAAGAGATGGTGGTGGGGCTTTTTTTTTCTTCTCTCCCTATACTCACTTCTATACGTCTACATGATTATTAGGTTCTTCTATTATGTAAGTGCACAACAAAGTCTTATGGCCTTTTTGTTGACATTGACCATAAGACCGACGTACAGTTAGCTTTTGCAATCCCAGGATGATAATGATGATGATGTTGATGCGAAGCTCATAGAGAAATCCTTTTTTTTTTTCATTGTATTACATTGTCCTCAAATCTCCTTTTTTTCCTGAGTGTGGAAACTCGGACAAACAAATGTCTTGCATGGTTTTCCTTATTATTATGACTCTGATCCTCTTCCCTTATTATGGCCTCTTGTACCTATGTATATAGTATGCATGGAAAGTATGGGTGCAGTGTGAACCAGACGGTTTTACCTTGAGGAAATTAGGGGAGAGAGAGGACTAGGGATGAGAGTTTTGAGGTTACTTTGATAGAGTCCACAAAGATTTTTGAAAGGACCTACATACTTACTATATTTACTATACAATAATGTCATCTAATTTTGTTACAATGGACACGTTGCAGTTTCACCTGATTAGTGGTGGTAAGTATACGTACGTTGAAGAATATGTTGTTGAATGGATGCAGGCAATGTTTTTTTTGTGTGGGTCTTGTGGGTTTTTTTTTTTTTTTTTGTTATAAGAAAAGATTTTTTTTTGTATAGATATGTGTAAAAATAATATGTGAGAATGAGGCGGGCAAAGGAATTTTATATTAAAGTCAAAAGGTATTGAGAGCAGGGATTTTTTTCATCGTCGTCTTGTTGTTGCTCCAAGTGTTTGTGGTTCAGAGGAGGAAATGTCTTACTTGTTATAAAAAAAATCTGGGAGTAATTTGTATTTCCTAAAGACTTGACTCTACACAGCTCTTGTTAATTCCTAGGTATTTGCCTCCTGGTTTAATTCTTATTTCTTGAGCTTAATTTTCTCAGGAGAGGATTTCGGCTTGTATGTCGTAACCACCGAGTCAAGGAATGCGAACAGGATTTTATGGGAGGTGGGGAGACTTCGTCTAGATTCTGTGTAATATATTTTTTATGTACATTTTCTAAACCTAAAGAAATTATGTCACCAAGGAAAAACAGCGATATTTTCTTGAGGAACTCCCATTTCATATTGTAGGTCGTCTGTTTTGTGTAATACAAAAACACTCCAATTCAATTATGAAATCCCTCATTTTTTAATTTGTGGGAGGGATTTTTTTCATCTCCCCCCAAAAAAATGGAATTGGGATTCTAAAAGAAGTTGAAGGGATTCAAGATATAAATTCGAGAACAATGAAAACAAGTTCTGACTTTTTTGGAAAATATGTCTAAAATGAGAAACAACAAAAGGTGGATAAATTGTACGCAGATGTAAAGGATTTTAAATTCGTGTGAGCAGTCCAGATAATAAATGAGTTGGACAGTGCCTTGTGATTCCACGCAATTCTTCAAGCCTTCTTTCTCTCTTCCTCCCTCTTTCATTCTCAACTCCATTCTTTTCTTTCTCTATTGCATAAATTGCCACGTAAAAAATTGTATTGATAGCAGAACTCAGAGTTTTCATTACCGAATGAGAAAGCATTGTAAAGGGAGGGAAGGATATATAGAAAGAGTGTCTTAAGACAGTGGTTGGGAAAAAAATAAAATTTAAATTTCAAATTGAAGTTGATCACTCAATTGAGTGTAACTCACGTCGGTAATTTATGTTCGTGCTGTAATTCGATCCATTGAATTGTCCGATGGTGTCTGGGCATATGCTGTGTGTTCAGAGGAAAAGGGGTAAAAAATCAGAGAGAACGATTTTCTATTGTGATTTATCATTGCTCTGTTAAACACGTTTTCTTCTTATATCCACAAGTAAACCACGTGGACTCAAGTCACACGAATGAACAATAAAAAGCAAAAATAAAAAAAATAAAAACCTGATCGAAAAATCCCCACAAGAGATAATGGACATGCATACAGACGTATGTATGTGGTTCCCCATCATAAAATGAGGGACTTATTGATGACCTTTGTTATTACTATTATTGCCAACAACGATTTCCTTTAATCTTTGGTAAGTCATTTTTGCATTATTAAAAAAAATGGAGGCTGAACAGAAAAAAAATATTAGGAGGAAAGATGCGTTGAAGAAGAGAGCAAATCATGTAATATATAATGGAAAGGCCATCCGTTAATCAATTTGAATTTTTCTATTTCTTAGGTGACCCATGATAATGATATTGGTGATCATTCCCTCACCTCAAACTAATGCTTTAATATCTGGGTATATGCACCTCCCCGTGAAAGAGAAGGGGGGGGGGAATATTGAAGCTGGAAGTGTGTGATGATGAATGAATGGGAAAATATTCATTTCCTTTATGGAGAAGCAAAAAAAAAATCTTTTAACAAGTCGTAAATCTTCCAAGACTTTTCTTCCGTTTCCTTACTCATTGTATTCCTATTATTATTATCATCATTAGCTTTCCTTCCTCATCTGTTCACTATGGATAAAATGCATATGTACTTTCAAGTGTGATTTTTTCTTCCTGCCACCCAAAAAATTATTTACAACTTCCCTGTTATTTTGTGACCTTTAATACACTGCTTAGAGTATTAAATATGAGAGTAGTAGTAGTAGTAATGTGTTTTTTATCTATATGTTTTACCATACTAGCACTTTTTAGCAGAAATCGTGACCTTTTTGGGTTTTGCGTACTTTCTAATAAATTTTCTTCTCTCCTCTCTTTCACTCCCTCTCTTCCTCTTTCTGTCTTAAGATACCCTCCTGCTATGGATTTCATATGAAAGTTGGTGTGTCCGTGTGTGTGTATGTGTACATCGGCATTGTTTTTGTCCATCGAAAAAAAAATAGTTTAAAATCGTATAAATTATTCTACTCACCTTTCTCATGCAAAACTTGTCCTAACAGAAATACATAAAATGTATTGTGTGTAGTTTGGAAAGGGTGTAAATTTTGGTTGTTGTATTACTCTCTCTCTTTCTCTATTGCTTTTTCCTCCAAAAACAAAAACTCTTTAACTCACATTCTCTCCCCTCTCTATGTGTTTGATCGTTGGAGTTAAAAGAACGTTTTTTCACCTTCCTCCTCCTCCTCCCCCTTTTAGTGAGGTGGAAGTGGAAGAAGAGGAAGGAAAGAAAAAGAGAGAGAGACAAAAAAAGAGTCTCTCATAGCAAAAGATTGAATTGGAAAATGACAAAGCTTTTATTGTAATCTAGACAAGAATGTGCAGTCACTGTGTGTGCATGGAACTAATCCACAGTATGAGGAGGAATTGACGTCGATGTCTATTTTTTTTTTTTTTTTGCATTTCTCAACACATGAAATGCAGGAGAAGGAATGGATAAAAAAATCCTTACTCTCAGATGTTGTTCAGGAAAACGGGAAGAAAGGTTTGAGAAAAAATTATGAAAGAATTCAAAAGGAAAAAAGGATTAGAGAGCTATTAGTTGTTGTTTTTGTCGGTTTTAAAAGCATGTGTGGGTAAAGGAAGTGCCTATGAGAATTATTCGGCAATTTTGATTGCGAGCTACTGTTGACTGTGGAGTACTTAGGATGGTTGATAGTTGGAAAAGTGAAAGATTACACAACGAGAAGGAGAAGAAGAACGCATGGTGGTTTTTGGGGAATGACCAAAAAATTGTGGTGGTTATTACCACTCCGGTTGAAATTACGGCTTATAGGCTCTTGTTTTCATTTTTTCTCCTCTCACAGCAAAATTGTTATTATTATTTAATTAAAAATATTTCTTTTGTGAACTTTTTTCATTATTTTTCCCCAGCCTCAAAAAAAAAAAGTTTTTTTTTGCAACAATGGAGTAATGTACAGGAGTTGGTAAAATGATTAAGATTTTTTCTCGATTGTGTCAACCATCTCGTCTGTTTGTGTGGAGATGCATGGACTTGGTTTTAGGCGTATCATATTGAACCTTTGGAGGGGAGGATGAGGTCTTTACCTACCTTACTGATTATGTGACTTGGATGTAGAGATTTTTTTTTTTACTATTACATCAAAAACTTGTCACAGTTGCTTGTTGTCACACAAGTGTAAAATGATCTGCTTTTGACGTGGCACGGCGCATCAGTTTCCTTTCTCTCTCTCTCTCTCTCTCTGTCTTGCTGAATCTCCTTCCATCTCTATTTTCCTCTATCATTCATTCGTCGTATCACTTGAACTCTCTCTACCCTTTTCTCTCTCTCTCCCATTTATTTCCCAGCCGGTCAATATGTACGTCCAAAGCTCCTGCTCCCTATCATGATCAAAGTGTCCTCTCATTGGGAAAATGAGGAGGTTGTATAAGTTTGAAATAGTATTTATTGATGAGGAGGAGCAGGACGACAACATGAACAACAACAATTTGTGCTGTGTGCGTGTGTGATCAGAGTCAACCTTGTCTCTTTTTATTTCCTCTCTCTCTCTCTCTCCCTCACTCTTTCTCTGTCCTGATAATGATCTAGCTTGTAAAGTCTTTTGAATTATTACCTCATCCGACGACATTTTTTTTTCGTACATCAGGATTTTTTTCGTATTATGTCATTATTACTATCACCATAACAATAAAATACTCTCGGTTTCGTGCTCACTCTCTTAATGTACGGAGGGGATTTTTGTTGGATTATTGTTACCACTTACTACCACCATTATTATTGCCATTACTGATAATGCCCCTGGAATACCAATGGATGTTCGGCTGTACCTTTCACACTCATCATGGGAACAAGTCATTTGTATTTTTTTTCTCTCAACTAGTAGTTGTATATATACCTTCTATTTTTGCTAAAGCCACCTTCCTCAAGAAGGCTTAAAAAAGGGATTCATCAACAAAGAGAAAGAATAATGGAAAGAAGGGAAAGTGCATGTTTGATGAGCAGGCAGGCTTTTTTTGTTGCCTCCCTTTCACCAATCATTACCACCGCGACCAGAAGGTTTGTGAACTTTACTGTTCTTGTACCAACTATTCTGAAGTGTCACTGCTTCTGCAGTCATTTTCTCTTGCACATTATTGGAGGTAGGGAGTGAGCGATAAAAAAAAGTGCAGCGGAAAGAATTTTTGCAGATGCCATCACATCTGCTACCTAAATAAAGAAAATCTTGAGAAGAAGAAAAAAATGCAATAATAATAAACTCTGTATCTAGTCAACCAGCAAACAATGTTTATTATTAGAGGAGAGAGGTGAAACAAAACGGTGGGCTTTAAAAATTGCCTTTCAGAATAACGAAAAAATATATACTTTTTTTCATACTCCTCCAATCAAGACTTTTTTTTTGCCTGGTGGGAAACAATAATTTTTCTGATGTATTTTCATGTCATTATTACTACTACCACCACCATTTATTGGGAGAGGGGATCTAGGAAAACAAAAGGGCCTTTGTCCTATTAACGTGTGAGTTCCCTATCCTCTCATTACATTTTTTGAATGGAAGCCCCCTTCTTCCCATATTTTTCTCACCTCCGTATTATTTATTTAGCAGCTCTTTCAAGACGCAGGAATATATTTTTACTTGAGCAAATATAATTACTATTGACAATTACCGAGGCGGGGGAAATTAAAGAGGAGGGGGGGATGGAAGAGAGATGAAAGTATCGGAAATATCTGACGTCTTCCTTCCTCCTTCCCACCTCCGTCTTTTTTTATAATTCCTTCCACATACTGTACAGGATGATTAGAAAAATATGAAACAACTAAGAAAAAAAACCTTGATTAGTAATGTCTATACACTTGGAGGGAAATGACTTGTTTTTCTGCGAGCAGGCAAGAGCACATCATATGTGCGTGTCTATGTGAGGGTGATGTGGCTTAACATTAGCCCAAGTATTAAATACCATTATTCTCTACAGTCTCACCATCTTCCAAAGGAATGCAATGGACTAATCAATGATGAGGATATCTTCCGTGGGCTTCTCTCCTAGTACATTTAACGGGCATTTCAAATACATTGAGAGTGAGTTCCGTGCTTGGGAAAGTAGATTGGGTGGAGGGGAGGGGAGTGATTTTTTTTTTAAATATAATATTGAGAATGTGCATGTGTGCGTGTGTGAGAGTGTAGGTGCGCGTCATTACGATTACAGAAGAAGTAATTAGTGGGCTATGGAAAGGTGTGATTATCACCTTGAGGTGTGAGCACTGACTGAGAGTTCTGTACCGTTCCAAAAATGATGAGAGATTAGGCATGCCAGAAGAAAATCAAGTTCTTTCTCTCTCTCTCTCTCTCTCTCTTTCTCTTTCTCTCTCTCTGTCTTTCTCTTTTCTTCATCAAAAAAAGGGTTGTGAGATGGACATACCTTTGGTATACATTTACATACGTATGGATACACGTAGGAGTACATTCTCTCACCTCCGTTAAAAAGAAAGAAAAAGCTGAGACGGAGGAGGAGGAAGAGAAAAATGTTCCAATAAGCTCATAACAGTTACTTTTTTTTTCTTTATTCAAAATCAAAAAAGAAATTAGACTGCTACTACTCTGATAACTGGAGTCCACCCTACCTCTCTCGTCTCTCTCTCTCTCTCTTTCCCTCTGTTTGTCTGTCTTCACTTCTCTTCGCAGCTGCACAAATTGTATAGGGAAGTAAATGAGCTTAACTTTTGTAAATAGAAAAAAGCAACCTGTTGCATCATTCCCCCTCCTACTCTCTTTTCTGGGCATGTACGAGTGCACAGGCTTATAATTCCTTTTTTTTTTCCTTCCGGCTTCACAAATCCGTATAGAGAGTGAGTGAGGATGAGGAAGAAATGGTTCTTGACGTACAGCACTTTTCATTTCTATTCTATACCATACCAGACACTTTTGGAGGCTGGAGGAGAGGACCAGTTAATTCCCTTTGGATAGTGTAAAAGTATTTTCATGACTCTGTATGTTTGTAGTACAAAAAATTATGTAAAGCTCTCATAATTTGTTGGGATGGAACAGAAAGAAGAGCTCCTAATTGTATGTACACAGTGTTTCCCTTGATACCCCGTTGGAACCAGCATATACTGCCAGGCTTATAGGGATTTGGAAGTGGCAATAAATACTTCCATTCGGGGTACAGTTATTAGGGGAGATTTAATAAATTCTCTCCGTCTCTCTCTTCCTATCTCTCTCTCTCTCGTACTCTACCATCCTCCTACAATAGCATTTTGCACCTTGTAAGACGATACACAATACCTGGTATTATCTCCGTTCGTACTGGTGGACATGAAATGGAAATTATTACTGTTACCACATGACATATAAGAAGAGGGAAGGGGATGGAATCGTCTTAATCAATAGTTGATAATAGATTTGTCATCATCATTATCACGAAAAAATACTCCTCACCCCTTCTTATATAGATGGTAAAAGCTCTCCTAATTTTTTTCCCCTCCTACTAATACCTTCTCCTCCTCCCCCTCCTCCTCCCTGTGCCCGAGTAAAGGAGAAGGCGATGAAGAGATTCGTGGGCAATTCCCCGTATTTTGTGCTCTATTCTACGGTCACTTATACACGTTCGGAAATGGTGTAGACAGGCGCAACTGATACATGTTAGCAGTATGTGCATGTGTATATACATATGGATATTATCTAATGCGACGACAAACGTTCTGTATTTGCAAGGGAGCAAGGAATGAGAAAGTATATATAGGTACGTGCATATGGTGATTGATTCATTTTTTTTTTTGTACCAAAGGATTAAGCAGGACCAAAACGATTAGGTTGGTGGAGGGAATATTGGTAAGTTAAGTTTAGTCCTAGAAAGAGATACATAATGCGATTTTTGGGAGGAGAAGGCTGTATAGGAATTGCTAGAGTCACCCAATATGTATGCCTGTAGTAGGACAGTCTCGACTCATTATTTTTATTTCCTCTCGTGCTCAAGCAGACAGGACATGGGGGTAAAAATGTATTGTTTCGTCACTTGCTCCTATTCAATGTGGTGGTTGGTGTGGAATTATTATATATAATGCTCATATATTACCCACAGCAGATTTGAGCCAAGCAATGTACATATAAATAAAGGAGAAGAGAAAAAAAAAGATTGAAAAAATTATTAGCATTATGTATTGCAAGACCGTATCATAATCTTTCTCCCGTTCTCACTTTGTATCTCTTCTGTTTTCTCAGAAGGGAATTGAGCCAAGAGCAAAAACCTATGGGGATGTGAGAGTATTGAAAAAAAATACTTTTTTCTCATCTTCCCCTCTTGTATAAATAAAATCAAGAGCTTTCCTGTACATCCTTTTTTTTCTTCATCATTCTCATTGATCAAGGCAATATACGGATATGGTGTAGGATGAGGAGAATAAAAAAAGGTTTGTGATCAACATATTTGCTCTTTCTCTCTCTCCCTGTGTATACGTTGTTTTTTTTGTTTATGTTGACGCATGCTGCAGGCGAATTAGTTCACCCTTATGGAGAGTATTACTATTATTGTTATTATCCCCTAAGTATTTTTATTATCTAGTAACTTATTAAGTTTTGAAAGAAAATATCATTCCCACTGTTTTCCCTGGCTTATTTATGAAAATTCGAAAATACCTGTACGTGTGCATATTAATGACCTGCAGAGGGAACGTAGAAAGAAGGATCAGGGAGACAGAGAGGGAGAGAGAGAGAGAGAGAGAGAAAGAGAGAGATCCGACTGTGTCCGACTGTTGCACTTGAGAAACTGGCATTCTTTTGGTTATGTATATTATAAAAGTAAAATGTGCATTTGGGGGGAGTTCTGCTACATTCTCCGCTCTCAGGTTGTATTTGTTCAGTGCGCTAATAAAATGGATATGGAGAGTATCACAATTTCCCTTAGTCTGGTGTATTACATAAACAACTACCTGTTGCTTCAGCGTAAAGAAATAAACATCCACAAAAAAAATGAGAGTTTGATCCTGCTAGACATTCGAGGTTATTCTTCCTTTGACTTTTTTTGTACTTGTCCCTCCCTCCCACTCTCTCTCTCTCTCTCTCTCTCTCTCTCTCTCTCTCTCTCTTTCTCTGTTTTTCGCTTTATACCTTGTTTCCAATGACAAAAAAAAATATGCAAGCCAGATTTTTGCGAGTTGTATACCACACTAGTTTTTACCCTAAACTAAAAACTTATTGGGAGCTCATGGAGTGTACCTTCCCTTTGGTGTGGGGCAAGTGGTTGAGTATACGTAGTAATTAGGCGGCGGTTTATTTGTATTGTGGGATTTTACTGAGAGAGAGAAAGGAGGAGACGAAATAATATTTCTTTGGTCCATGGATTATTGAAGCGGTCTCTGACTTGTGTGTGTGAGGAGTAAAACAAGTGGAAAAAAGCTTGGAGCAGGAGTACGAACGACTGTATTGGTAGTGACGGCAGCAGCCAAGTTGAAAATTTTGTGCCAAAGAGGAAGTAGCATTTTTTCCAAAAAACTGATTTTCTCAGACTAATGATAATAATGTGAGAAAGTTTAGGGATACAGATAGGAGCAAAATATTTTTTTGAGTCTCCTCTTCCTCAATGTCTCTCTCTCTCTCCTTCCTTTGGCTTACTACCTAATCCCATTCCAGTGAAGCCAGAACAGGGAAAAGAGAGAGTGAGTGAATCTATATTTTTTTGGGGGGTATTTTTAAAAGAAATGTCTATTTTCTAAAAACAAAATATAATATTTTACTGCCAGGTATTCATCCAGTATGTACTCATGTTGCTCTGTATTCTGGGGAATATTTGTCTTTTTTAATGAGTGCTCCGTATGACTCCCACCACAAAAGTTGAAGGAGGAAGATGTATAGAAACAGGCTGGGAGAGGGAAAAAAGAGGTAGAACTGCAATTCCTTGTTTTTTCCACTATTCTGTTTTTTTTTTGCAATCTGTGGTTTTTGAAAAATATGTATTTTTTCTACTCTTTACCTTCCTCTCGCTCTCTCTCTCTTTCTAAATCTCCTTCTTTCTGGCAATTCTGTATTTGGTTCTGAAAAGGAATTAGTGAGCCTTCATTTTTCACACCTAATTCAAATGTAACAGTTACGTGACATTTGGTCGTCGTCTTTTTTACTGCAAAGGAAGATAGTGGTGGTATTGGCGATAAGTTCATGTGGGCTTAATTACATGTGGAGGCCGGGGAGAGTTATAGTGGAAGCAAACGACAACGACAGTGACAGAGAACAGGAATACAGCAGAAAAGGTTAAGAAAGGTTTTATCCACCAAAATTGTGTGAGGCAAAAGGGGGGAGACAAAAAAAATAAATTGTAATAGTAATTTTGTGTAGGTATACTAACTAGGAGATGAGGTCTTCTTGCTGATTATGGGTTGGCCCTACACTTGTGTTAGAAGAAGTCAAGGAAAGAGAGAACAAGTAGAGGAAAAAGTAGCAGAGAGGTAGGATTTGTTTTTGTCATCGTCATCGGATCAAACTGTGGGCGTTATGGCTATTGAGAAAGGTGTAGAAAGAGACGCGAGAGAGAGAGAGAGCGAGAGAGAGAGAGAGAAAGAGAGAGAGAGAGGAGAGACGTGAAGCTGTGATTAGAATTGGTCATAAAAGTTTTAGACTTGAATGAAAACTTCCTGACTGACTCAGCAGGACACATTAACTCCTTTCAAAGGACTATTTAGTCAAAGTAAGAGATCTGACATAAGTGGAATCTTCCCTCTCGTCTCTTTTTCTCCTCTGTAACTCCGCACTCTTTCTCTCTGTCGCTCCCTTTCTCTTCCTTTTCCACTCTTCCCTGGTAAATTCTATTTTTCATCCACATTTCCCATTTCCCATTTCTCTCTCTCTCTCTCTCTCTCTCTCTCATTCTCTCTCATTCTCTCGGTGTACCTTTCCCTTGGTTTCTCTCTCCCTTTGTATGTCTCTGTACTCTTTATAGGTACATATTCTTCCTGTCTCTCTTTCCCCCTGACTCTGTTTGGGTGAAACTATGTCTTACTTCCTCATTCCAAATATTTTTGTTTTGTTGGTAATTGTAGTGTATTCACTCTGTCCTTTAATTTGTTTTGATTCTGTCTTCTGTATCATCTCCCGTTTTCGCCCTAATCAATTCCTGCCCATCCTCCACATTTTTCTTCCTTTTTTTGGTGGATCTCGCTGTACTATATACACGTACTCCTTAATCTGCACTTCCTGTGTCTTTCTCTCTCCCCCCTCCTCTCTCTCTCTCTCTCTCTTTCCTCCCTATGCCTCTGACCTTCTGATTTGTTTTGTGTTTCCCCCCTCTTTCGCAACCACTTGTTGCTTGTGCATGATCTTGAGAGGATAAAAATTTGGTGATTGAATGAGCTTATTTTAATTAAATATTTTTAATCACTAATTTTCTGAACCTCTGACAAGGAAAAAAATCATTTACTACCGGCACTGCCTATGAGGGAAGGGACATTGGTCAATGGACTCGACTCAAGTTCTTAATATTGATTTTCGAATTGGTTTGATCGGCAAGGATAATAAAATATTTTTTAATGCTTTTTACGACAGAGTTGGAGGAAGGGAGTGAGACTTTGAGGATGGTCGAGAGATTACAATGGTGAAAGACTGAAGACTAAGCTGTGAGTTTGGAGAGGAGCTAATTGGTATTTGAGGAAGTATCAGGGAGGGTTGAAAAGGAAGTGAGGAAAAAAATAACTGGGGAATTCTGAGAGGTCTTGAGCCTCACTTGGAAGTTACGTAGTTGTAAATCTTTTTTTTGTCTCTCTCTCTCTCTGGGATAAAAATTTTGGTTGCGCATGCAAGAGAGTGATGGGGAGAAAATGTGGGAAAACGTTCATTTTCATTCAAATTTATGTATTTAAGGTAGGACTTTGTAAAAGCTATTGGTGTGTGCTTTTTATGTGCATGAATTTTAAGGCTTTTATCATCCCTCACCAATTTTTCATTTTTTTTTGTTTTTAGCCCTGACTGCACAAGTGGCAGTGTGGGTATAGTGGGACAAAGTGACAGTTTTTGGCCCTATGAGAAAGTTTTCTCCTGTGCATTTGCCGGTGTATAGAGCCGTAAAACATGGGGTAATTTGTCACAAGTGGTGTTTTTCCCTTTCATACCAAAATTATAATAAATTGGAAAAAAACGGTAAAAATAAGGAAGAGTATTTTTGTTGGTGAAGGTGTTGGTTTAAATTTTTTTTTGAATATATTCTTACCTTATGATCCTCATGGCGTGTGTAGGTTTTCGCTTCGGTTTTAGACTTTGGGTTAGAGCACGACTATTCCTTTTTTTTAATATTATTCGTTGTCTTCGCCTTCGTCTTCTTCGTCGTCGTCAAGTTCAAACTTTGTGAGAAACTGTCTGGTATCGTTCCAGGAATGGGTAATAAATAATGGTGAAAAGATATGTATAATTTGACTTCAAAAAAAATAAAATCACACAGGAAAATCCTTGAGCTTTTTACTGTCAACAGTATAAAACTGAATTTAAAAAAAAAATCCGACGGGATCCAAAAAAATAAGACAATCTCCGAAAAATTGTGTTGTGTAACAGAAAAATAATTTTCCACTGTTTTTGGGCACTTGTATAAGCTCCTTTATAAGGTGGTTGTGGGTCCAAAAATAAAAAAAGAAAGCAGGGGAGAAAACACACCCGTCACTGATATGTCCGTCCCAATCAGTAGGAAAAGAGTCAAGTCCGCCGTGAGAGAACAAGTCCGAAGGGTTGGAGAGTAGTAGCAGTAGTCACAACAACAACAATAATAATAATAAAAATATATAACCACGGAGAGAGACAAGGAATCAACTTATTGAGCGTTCGAGATCCAGTTGAAGAATGAACTGTTGTGCTGGTCGGTAGTAATAAGTTGATGGGTTTGAAAAACGGTTTATATCTCTCTCTCTCTCTCCCCTCAATGTAGTTTTTTCTTCTTCTTCTTCCCTGACTTTTTCCTCCTCTTCGTCTCAATACGTATCTATAGAGGTTCTAATGATACACCTACAGCTTCTTTTTCCTTTTGTATAGGTACTCCGCTTTAGCTAGTAATGAAAAAGGCTAAATCTCTAGGTTTTTTTCCCCTTTTGCGTGTGTGATATGGAGACTTGACGACGACTGACTGAGGGAGAAAAGTGTGAATCTGAAGACTTTTAAGTCTTTTTCCACCTGTGTGAACAGTTAGCTGAGGGAGTCGTCATTAGTATATGTATCAGAGTACATTTATCTGAGGATTTCCTCTGTCTCTCTCTCCCTCTCGTTCTTTCTCTCTTCTGTCTCTCTCAATCTACTCAAAGGGGTTGCCTGCTACTACTTCAGCTAGTTGGTCATTTTTATTTGGCATTGGATATTACCAGCCTTGCCTTTTACCTTGTGCATATGTGTGTATGTGAGAGAGAGAGAGAGAGAGAGAGAGAGAGAGAGAGAGAGCGCTTGGCTTCAGAAGAAGAGGAAAAAAGCAGAAGGAGCTTCTTCCACTAATTCCTTCCTCTCCTCTTTCTCCCCTTCTTTCTTTCTATAGAGGAAAGAATAGGAATAGGAAGGCTTCTATACTTCTTCTTCATCGCTCGTTGGACAGACAGGCCGTTGCCCTCTAACCCAAGTATCTCCCGATATCTGTAACATACTGTCTTCTCATTATTATTACAATTATCAACAATTGTACCATTCCCCCCCCACCTTTCCCCCGACGCTCTCTTTTTCTTTCTTTTTTTTCTCTCTCCCTCCTTTTCGGTGGGGCCTTTGTCGGGGGAGCAGGGTAGGGATGGAGGTGGAGCGCGGGGTGCAGTTTACCCCCAATTTCATCATGTGCTTTTCGACACCTTGTGGGAATTTTTTTTTTGTTTCCACCCATTTATGAGACATTGTGTGATTTTGTCACCGGTATTTGCACTTTACCCTTTCCTTTCTTCACGGGGATGCTGAAAGAGAAAAAATAATAAAAATGTGCGAGAGTGATATGTTCTCTTGTCTTGGAATAATGAGGACTGTGACGGGGATTCTTCTGTCATTGGCTCTGGCTAGTAAATGCTCATATTTAAACGGGAATATATTTGTCGTTGTTGTTTGCCGTTGTTTGGGTAGACGGATTGGTTTTATACTTGTTTTCAACTAATTGAATAATAAATGAAGGGTTGTAAATTAAAAATAGTTAAAAAATATTTTGTTTCTTTTCTTGTTTTTTTTTGCGCCAAATAGAAAATGTGTTTACTTGAAAAATAGATGGAATCCACACGCGTTCACGATCCTTAAATGTATTTTTTTTTAAGCTCGGTCATCCGAATTTCAATTGAGGTAGTTTTTTCCCTGAGTTCTTCCTTGTTTTTTCCTGTTGCACTGCTCCTTATTATTTTTTTCTGTCACTGACACGAGGGATAATTATAAATGGGGAAGAAAAAAAGCACCACTTATGTGAGCATAAGCTATAATTTTTTTTTGGTGTGGGAAATATGCACGTAGGAATGTCAGTGATTTTTTGGCGGACTTTTCATATCCTACCACAACATTGAGGGTAGTCAGTGGTGGTAGGAGGCACATTTGATGTTGAAGGTCAATTCTTTCTGCTCTTCTCTGAATTCTCTGAATGTGGAGAGGGATGAGGAGAGAGAGAGAGAAAGATAGAGAGAGAGAGAGGGAGGTGAACTTTTTATTTCTTTTTATGTCTCAATTAAAATAAATTGAAGACAGTCCCCATTCGTGATATACCTCTCTCTTTAACTCTCTCTCCTTTTTATCTTTTACTCTACCTCTGTAATACCTTCCTATCTCAACCAGAATTCAAGTGTTCGTACATTGATTCCCGACGCAATTGTCCTCTTTATGTAATTGTAAGTATTAGAACATCTCACCCTCCTCCGTACCGGTTTCAACCCCATGCCCCTTCCAAAATGTTGGTCTCCTCTAAATGAGAAATCGGAATTAATTTTAAAATAATATGTGTAGTAATAATAGTAGGAGTGATATAATGAGTTACATGCTCCTCTTTAAGAGCTCTATATCCCCAAGGAATTCCTTCAGATCTTTGACTCTTTTTGATTTTTTTTCTCCATTACTTGAAAAAAAGGATAATAATAATAATCCTCAGTAGTGAGGTAATAGTATGGAGTATAATTGAAATTTTTTTCAACCATTTTTACTTGAACTCGTAAAATGAAAATACATATACATATATGTTTTTTTTTGTATACATCATAATGTGCAAAGACTGAATAATTTACATGTTATACAACATACTTGTTGTCAGTGTGTTGAACCACAGAGGAGAGAAAGAGTTGGAGACAAACTATCTGGATGTTAGGGAAAATGTTATTGTTTTAACAACCTTTCCTAGTGGCAATAACGTAATACATTATGTGTTACACTACCGTGTATCATGTGGAGGGTGTCCATGACTTTTGGGTAAGGAAGCATGAGGAATTTGTGTTCTAATAAAAAAAAAAAAAGGAACTCCGACTCCTCCGTATACAAATTTTCCTGTTCTTTTTTTTTCACCTACGAATTTGTACTTTTTGATGTATTATTTGTTCTATAACACGAAGGTGGGTATTTCACTGTTTTTTATATGAATGTGTGTGTTCGTAAGAAATTGAGGGAGTGAGGGAAAAATGTGTTTATCTCTAATCTCTTACTTCCTTTCTAGCTGTTATGTGTGTGTCCGTGTAACTTTTTTGCTCTCTCTCTCTCTCTCTCTTTCTCCCTCTGTTTCTTTCTCTCTCTCTGTCACTATCTTTCACTACGGGAGCGAGTATGATTTCTTTTCTCTTATTTCCCTCCTTTGAAAAATATGTGCTGTAACACCGGCGGATATTAAATCAAGTTTTTGAGACTCTCCAAAGCCACACATAAGGTAATTATGCAGGAAGGTTCTGTTAGTTTCTTGGTAGGGAAGTATTGTTGTTGGAAGTGTTGTTCTGGTTGCTCCTGCTGCATGTAGTAAAAAAAAATATCATAATATTTGTGCTACTAGCGATTACACACCAATGTCGGCGGATGCGGAGAATAAGGAAGAGGAGGAGGAGGATGAGAGGGTGGAGGATGGCTTTTGGGCATTGGAGGAGGAACACCTTCATATCCTACATGACGTGAGGGACAGGGAGGAGAGAGTGCCAACACAATTTCCTCAGTTGATGTAGTAATTATGCACTACGAAATGTTTTGACAAATAAATGATCACCATCATGCATGTCACACGCAGCAGGCTGTGATCAATTGATTTTCCTTTTTTCTCCTTCTCCATTTCGTCTTCTTCCCTTTTTTCTTTCTCCGTTTAATTCACGATTTATTATTCGTGAGTCCATTGTCAAGGGGGAAGGTGATGTTGCTGATGTCGTTAGTAGTAGCAATAATAATTCCCCAATTGCTTTTCCGGAACCAACCGTCACAGCAATTGTATTGTGTGGATTGTCGAATATACTAATAATAATTGCTCAAGAGCACATTTTATTTCTTCTGGGCATGTATTTTTTTTTTTTTTACAGGAGGGTGTACATGTGCATTAATACAAGTTTATTTTTCATCCGTTTCATGCATGAGGGTAGGATTTTGTCTGCATAATAATGCAAGTCTGGATGAGAGCAAATATATGTGCATATTTTCATTCCAACTCAGACATGTGAGAAAGTTAGGTGTTTTTGTTGGTATGTTTGCAAAGGACGTTCACAAAATGTAGTACAACTCCTTTAGTCAAAAAATACTCCTTTCAAGGGAAATATAAAGAGATACGACCAATCACTGTGTGACCCAAAGGGTGAGAAGAGACGATGAGGAGCTGGTAATGAATAAAAAGGAGAAGAGAGAGAGAAAGAGAGAGAGAATAGAAAATGGTAACAACAGCACGGAGGGTAGGCAAAAGAACGGAATTGTGTAACGAAGGCTTCTCAAAGGAACTGACTCCCCCATTATTCTTTTTGTGGGTTTTTTAGAAGGAAGTTTTTAAAAATGTGTCAAGTGTCTGTGGTCGTATCTTTCGGTAATCAAGTGTGTGCTTTAACTACCTTCAAAAGCATCCAAAAAAAAGGGTGTACAAGGAGGGCGACAGAAAAGGGAGTCTGTAACTGGGAAAGGATGTATGTATGTCTGTGTGTACGACGTTAGTATATAGTACTACTACTAGGACAGGAATAAAGGTTCATAAAATGTGAACAAAAGCTTTGTGAGTGAATTTCAAATGGGACACCAAAATAGCAGACGGCACCAAAGGTACTCCTTTTTCGTCGTTATACTCTCTTTGGTCTTTTTGTCTCTCGTCATAAAAAGACATCAACTCTCATATGTGACACATATGCGTACGACTTGATATGTATGACAATTCAGGAGTTTTTTTTTTTTTGACTTGAAGAGGATTTTAAATACGGGGAGAAAAAAAAAATAGATGATGAAGGACGTTAAAAATGCACAAAGTGAGTGCTTATCGTTAAGCAGGTGGATTAGTATTATATACGTACACACACATGATTACCTCAAACATGGTTCTCATAGTCTGGGAAGTTTTTTGGGCACAAGTTGTACACACATTTTGTGGCACAACAAGGGACAGCGAGGGAGAATGAGAGAGAGAGAGAGAAAGAGGGTGAGAGAGACGACCACGACGCCTGAATGCAACTTAATTATTGCCGAGATGAAGCAGTTTTTTCACCATGATTTTTTTAAGGGGACAAGGATGAAGGCTGATCATTGTTTTAGATCGTGTATACATTGTTGAGTCCCCACAAGAATGGACTTATGTATCCCTGTGTTGCCCCTTATTTTCGATGGTGAATTCACCCTCGTACATTTTTCTTTCCTGGTATCTTCATTGTAAATTCTCCCTTTTTCCCCCTTGTATTCCACGGATTTTTCAAAGTGAATCTGATTTCTTCTTAACTGGATTGTACAACATAACCAAGGAGAAAGATTGGCACTGGGAATTCCATGTATATTTAATGCACATTCTAGGGATTTCCTGGAAAATGTTCAATTTTCTTATATGCATACATACATTCAACAGTATTTTCAGTTCTTCGTCTATTTACATGTTTCTTTCTTCCTCATAAACATGGAACATAGTCTATTCACTTGGTTGATTTCACACTTGAAGGATTCATTATTGTTGTGACTGGCTTGAACAAGATTTTTTTCCCCCGTGACGTCCTCCTACAATACCATGGATAGGTATATACACATATGTGAACGTGCCCATAGATTTTTGTGCCGCTTTGGACTTATGGCCTTATAAGGAGGAAAAGGATTTTACTTAATTATGAAAGACTCATCATGATGAGGATGTTGGGGGTGATGAAGATTTTTGTCTGAGCAAGATTTTCAAGCTTATACTCACGTAAACATACATGTATGTAATGTGTCTGCTTACACATATATAATAAGTGTGTAATACCATATGCGTATGGTTCCGTTTTCTCTCCAAATCTGTGTAACACTCCCGGGGAACACTCACACACACACGCGTCTTCATAATTATGGCAATGAGTGTCTCATGTAATGTGCCAATAATCATGCAACTAGGAACTTAATGATTGTTATGTATTGGAATTACCTTGTATGTCCCTGTTTTACGTCTTTTAGGGCAACCCTTCCTCTCTCCGATATCCTTTCCTCTTTTTTCTACTTTCCCCCCAAGTTTTCTTTTCTTACCTTGTATCCTTTACTGTGCTTTTGAATCCAAATCTTACACGTATATCGCCAAAGATTTGTCGACATCTTCCCTATTTTCCTCTTCTCTCCTAGTTTTCCCCAAAAAGCTCACCATCGGTCGAGTGGAATATCCCTTCAACATGTATTACATGTGTGGAAATATATTAGAAAAGAAGTGAAGACTTGGTGAAACTGTTCTTCTTCCTCTTTATGGACAGTTTTTGGTGTGTCAGTGAATGGTGGATGCATGGAATTCCACTGACTCCTACTACTACTACTGTACTGACTATTGCCTACAATTTTTTTAGGGGACGCATAATTTGTTGACTTGCAATGGTAATCAGCAATGAAACCGCGCCTTTCTTTTTTTTTTCTGTTTGTATTTCCGCACATATCCACGACTTTGTCTTGTGCTTATGTACTGTCTTCATGGAAGTATTGGATATTTTGTCTTTAAATACGAGCAAGTTGGTCATAGTGTATTTCTTATTGATGTGCATCTCTCCCTTGCCCTCTTTCTCTGTCGCTATCTCTTTCCTGGGTTTTCTCAAGGGGGAATCGAAGTGACCCCTAAACCATGGCTTTGGGCAAGTTGTTGTTAAAAACAGTTCTTTACACGTTTAATGTGCTCGACTTTCTTCCTTGTGTGTTGCTCTCCTTGACTGTGTTCCTTTTCTTGCCCTGCTAAATCAGGAGGGTTTGTATGTATTTAAGTATGTGCTAAACATAAAAATCGAGTTGGGGATGATCGTATATAGTTACTTTTTTTTTCTCTTTGTTTTTTTTTTCATACTCCCATCTCACTGACCAGTTGATATTGGTTTTGTTCATTTTTGTTTAGTTTATTTTTGCCGTTTTGTTGGGTGAGGGAGGAGGAAATGTTTTGGAAGTTTCTTCTTTCTCTCCGTCTTCTCTGTCTCTCTTTTCCTCTGTCTCTCTCCCTCTCGCCCTCTTTCTCTCTGTCCCCCACTTTAACTTATGTAACCTGGCCCGAGGAATTTATTTCAGAGTCACGATTGCAGTTTCCATTTTATCCTTTAACTGTTTTGGCCTTGTTGTCATGTCGTTCTCGGAGGTGCAATGTGAGTCTATGTCAATAGTTGAAGTGTGTCAATAGTAGAGGATGATGTTTCTGCTTAAAAAATGGGGGTTTCAGAGGAGAACGTATTTTTTTTACGGAAAGGAATTGTTGTGACTATTATTACTTGCCCCATGCCTGGATCTTTTCCCCTCTCTTTCCCTCAGCGTAAAAACAATGTAAGCAATGTCTATTTGTATAGGGAATAATCTGCACAAGAACAGCTGCACAGTTCCCTCATTCATCCCCATGAAAGGGTGTAAGAAAGAGTAAAGAGGATTGAAGGCTGTTGCAGTCCGGTTGACACTGGCAACCTATATAATTTTGAGAACTTGTCCCAATTCCTCTCCCCTCAAAAAAAAAGCTCCGCTTTCATCCTCACCGACTTGGTCTTCATCAAAAAGAAGTCGAGTATGCGGTAGGTTTTTGTTCTGTCCTTAAATTGCTTACCGCGTGTAAAAATTCATTTTGTACCAGGCGAGAAACAGAGAGAGAGAGAGAGAGAGAGAGAATGAAAGAGAATAGGTGAAGAGGAAGAGACAGAGACGGAGAGTGAGGATATTCGCTATTCTCCGGAGTAACAGAGAGAATGTATAATACCCTGCATAATACACTTTTATAATGGAGAATATTATTATTGTTTAAAATTGGAATATTCCATTGTTACACGGGAATCTCCTTTTTTTCCTCCTAAAAGAATGCCGATGGACACAAAGAGTGTTGTTTTCTCTGGGGATTATCTGAACTTAGAGGCTGACACATTGCGGAGGAAAAGCCTTTAAAGTGTATCTAAGCGTGGTCTGGCACAAAGTCCTTCCTTTATGGGCTTCACATCTTCTTCTTCTTCCTCTAATGATTTCCTTTTTTTACTTATATTTGTGAGAATGAATGAGAATCTCCTATGCTATATACTTTTATGCATATTGGCAATACAAAAATGGCTCATAGTATAATAGGTAGAGGAGTAAAAAAAATAGAGGAGTATTAAAAAAAATAGGGGGTAATGAAGAGAGAGAAAAAAAAACTGAGGGAGAAAAAAATTCATTTGTTCATCGTTTTGTATTTTAGGTTGTCAAAAAGAGAAGCTTTCGGGTATGTATGTACTCTATGTATAAGAGTAATCCCGAAGGGGATGAGCGGGTGAGGGGGGATGGGGAGAAGGAAAACCTTGAAAAATCAGAGCAGCACACTTAAGTATGAATGAGACCCACGACGAGACGATAAAAGTAATTGTAAAGGTCAAAACACTACTCATTATTTTAATACCTCTTTACCACACTACTAAAAAAACGTTCCTCCTTGTGTGTCTTTTTATTTTTATTTTATTTCTAGGCTTCCTCCCATCCCCTCACCCTTTTCTCTGTCCTTTTCTCTGTCATCATCCCCTTGCTCCCTCTCTCTTGCTGACTTCCCCTTCCCTCGTTTTAATCTAAGCGTTCCCTTTCCTGCCGTTTAAAAATTACCGGACTTGCTGCCTTGGCAAAGAGATAAGGAGTCCGAACGACTTTTTAATACACATCTTATGTGCCCTCCTGTCTTTTCATTGTTTTTTTTACAAGAAAACAAGGGGTGCAAAGCGTTTAAGAGCAGCACTTTAATCAATTCAACTCATTTGTATCCAAAGTTGTTTAGCAATTTCGTGGCACTAATTCCACTATTTCCCTCCTCTTTAACTTTTTTTGGGATGTTTTTTAATAGAAATGTAGTGGGTTTTGTACAAATGTTTTCTTTTCTTCAAATCTTCATTTCCATTCCAGAAGTACAAGCGGAAATGTGGGCAATTTGGGACGAGCAAAGAGAATATATAGAAGTGAGGATAAAATTAATTTTTTCTGCCATTCATTTCATGCAGAAAAAATAGTGCTCGCTAAAATTAAGAAATATGCAAATAGATTTTGATGACTTTTCCCTCTCTCCCTCTCTTTCTCTCTATCTCTCTATCTCGCTCTTTCTCTCCGATCTCTCTTCACTTGCCACCAGATGTGTGTGATGACCAAAAGCATTCCCCCACACGCACGTTTTTATGCTCTTTTCAAGCATGTAGTGTGTAAAGGCGGAAAACCACCACCACCCTAAAATGTGGCATTCAACCAAGAAAAACCATTTGAAATGGGGTTTCGCCAAAATAGAAGATATGCTTAATATTTTCCCTCCACGATTTCTTCTTCCTAATTATTTTATTTGGATTCTTCCTCACAAAAAAAACAGGATAAAAAAAATTACTTTTCACTTACTTTTCCCCCAAAAAAAAAACAGGGTTCAAGTACAATATGAATTTCAGTCAGACCTTTTACACGGTAGTAATAATGTTTTCTTAAATTAGGACCATTATTAATGGTAGGAAATGGGTAGTTTCCATTCAAAGAAGGGCAATTAAAAGGTGTGTGTTTTGTGTATCCTGTAAGACGTGAGAACATTATTACCTCCGTCTTTTTTCCATCTATCTCTCTTTTACAAAAAAAAGAAAAATTGTACATCCCCCTTTATCTCGGAGTAAATGTTCCGAAAAGAATGTTGAGCAAACAAAATTGTATGATCATGTGTCCTTCTAACCATTTCAAACAAATGAGTTGGGGGTGGAGAGTAAGTCATTTTTCGGTTTCAGTTCCGTCTTCGACCACCGTCAGATTCCATTTTTTCCTCCTTTCAATCTTAATTTTTTTCTCTCCCTAATTTTTTTTAGACTTATGTCTTCCTCTAAAAAATTGGTACTAAACGAAGAAGAAATTGAGGAAGACTTCATAAAATATTGACGCGGTTGTAAATATTTTCAATTCTCTCTCTCTCTCTCTCTCTCTCTCTCTCTCTGTTTCTTTCATTTGTATTGCATCATTTGCCCCGCATCAGCCGTCTGTTGAGGAAGAGCAGTATGTGTGTCCGGGAGGAGGGGAAGAAGGAGGGGGAAAAGGAGACAGGTAAAAAATTACCGGAAGGAAAGCTGTTAACATTAATAATATTGTACTGTGAACCACCATGGCTCATACGGATAAATGTATACATACGGGGTACATTCTTATAGGGCAACGGAGGAGGTGGAGGAGGAAGAAGAAGTAGAAAAGTGAGGGGACAACCTTTTAAGCTTGCTTGAGCTTTATTACTGTGCTTCCTTCAAGCTTCCTGTCTACAAAGTTATACTATGTGCAGTAATATTGGCCACAGAAATTCTACGGAATACATATACAAATATGATATACACATGTGTGTATATGAAGGAATTGGTCCTTATACATATGGGTGCACAAGTACCGCTGGTTCTTGCACGCTCTTCTTCTATTCCTTCTCCATGGTGTTCAAATGGAAGGCCGGAAAGGTAGGTATTACATATATAACAGAGAGAGGGAGAGAGAGAGAAAAAAAAAAGGAAAAAGAGCTTTTTTTATATAATGGCAAAGATGGTTCGGAGATTAGACGTTGGTCGTAGCAATTCTACCTCAAGAGTATTATAAGTCTATTAGAGAGGTGTTATATTTTCTTATTATTCCACTGTAAATGGTGTGCAAAAGTACTGTTGGAAGGGCCTTCGTTCTGCCATGCATTTATTATTACCATTATTATCCTGATTGTATTATAGTATTTGCTCCCCCTTTTCCCCTCTAATGCTAGATATTTCTTCACCTTCCCATCCCTCTCTCTTCCACTCCTTCTTCTCTCCCTCCCCTTTTTGATTAAAGCCTCTGGTGAGGGGTATTGTGTTAGGAAATATGGGGGTATTTTGGAAGATAAACAAGACGGCGGAGGAAGCCAGAAGAGAGTGGTATAAAGGAAAAATCTTGTCTCCGTCCGACTATGTGTACCAAGGGCTTCTCCATCCAAAGGAGGAAGATAATGTGTGCATGCATACGTATCGGAAGTATTATGTATGCTATACATGTTTGTCTATACGAACGTCCCGTAAATGACGGTTATGTCTGGTGTGTGTGAGCATGGCAATGGAAAGGAGTTTCCTATGGTGTGACAATGGAGAGATCAATGAGAGAGATTTTTTGAGGTATTTTAAGTGACTTTTTAGATAGGAGATCTTGATCTTGTTTTCACTTGTGTGTGTACGCACTTTTAATGATTGGGGCAATGTGAGGATGGACGGGAATAGATGGGAGGGTGAAAGAGGAAACCAGATAGGAAAATATGAGGAGAGAGAAAGAGAGAGAAGACAGTATACAGTTTGAATTATTTGTTTCGATGGTCCTCCTTTTGCCTGTTATTGAGCAAATTTTATTTCAGCAGTTATTAAAACCACGGAAATCCCGCGAGATTATACATTATGTCCAGTTCACATGAGCGATGATGCAACGTTGGAGCTGTAAGAAAGGCTTGGTGTTTGTTTTCCTTCAAATCCAGCTAATCTTCGGAAGCAGAAGGGAATGCTTGACGATTTATTGGCTACATATGTTATATATTGGAGGCTGGAGGCAAAAGAAATCTTCTTGGTTCGTCTTCTATAAAGGCATAAGGATGGGCTTGGGTTTTATAATTTAGGAATAAGGATTTGCTAGGAAATGGATAACTTTGCTCTAAGGCAGGGTGGCAAAAAGGAAGAGAGGAAGAGGGAGAGAGGGAAATGCAATATTTATTTGTTATGTAAACATTTACTCTGGATCTTCCTTGAGGCTTTGATACTGTGTGAGACTTTTGAAAGGTACCTATATGGATATGGTATAAGTATAGAGATTGTATTATTAAGTATTGCATGGCATTGCGTCCTGTACATTTGAGGGTGATTGCTAACTTTAAGTGTGCACCGAGCATTTAGGACGGAAACAAGAGTAAAGATAAATGTGAGTGATGTTCAGGAGTGAAGAAATGAGGTTCCCAACCTCAAAAAATCTCCTCATTAAGATCGGCCACTCACACATTAATGACTCTTTAAAAAACGAGAGTGGAAATCAATTATTATTTATCACACAGTAAGTTTTTGTCTGTTTTCTGTTCCTAGCAAAAAAAAAACTTCTTCCCAGTCTCTCTCTCTCTCTCTCTCTCTTCATTTCTGTTTTTCCTGCTCTCATTTCCTTCTCGTTTTTCTCTCTTTGCCTCATTCCCATTTTCTGTCTACGGGCTCTCCTTTCTTCTTTCACTTTTGGCTCTCTCTTTCTCAGTGTTTCTTTCTGTATTGGACTGTTTGCCAGGACTGCAGTGAAGCTTGAGACGAGAGCATTTTGCAGAGGTAAACGGATACTTATGAAATATCCTATATTTCTTCCACCATGGAGGAAGGAGAGCTGTGTGTGATCTTGAAAATGGATGGTGTGTACTCAGTATTTAGTCTGTAATGGACCAGCCAGCTCACTCACACTTTGTTTCCCTCCGACTATTAATACTAATAACTAGTATGATGTAATTGTAATTACACACTCTTCTGATTTTTGAAGGTGTGTGTGTGTGTGTTAGTAACTTGGCTCAAACTATATTTTCTAGAAAGGATACAATTTTCCTTTCGGTTCTCTTCTCCTTTCTATTGTATGTCCCTTGTATACAGTAAATCGCGTTTGAGGCGTAAAAATCTTGAGGAGGATATGACAAGACATTATTGCTGCAAAAACATGGCGGTTGACTTGTCTATTTTTTGTTCTTCTCCAATAATTCTCTCTAGCACTCTCTTCAGTCTCTCAACATTCGCTTAAGAGTATTTAACCTTTGGCCTAGAACTTCCATTCATCTTTTTTTAGGATTGTTGTTTCCTGTGTGTAAAAAAAAAAGATTTTTTTTTAACTTAGAGCCGGAAAGTAAATAAATGATGGACTGATGGGTAATGTGTGCGGCGTTGGGTTGGGGGGGAATTGGTGAAATAATTTTTTTTTTCTCGTGGAGAAAATGGGAGGAGAAGGATGGAGAGTGATTTCATTTGGAAATGGATTAGATAGGGAAATAATCATAATGACTGGTCAAAGAGTGAGGGGTAATTAGTCGTACTTGTTGTCTTTTGTCCGTATTTAATATCTGTCCATGTGGGACGGAAAGAGGAGGGGGATGAGGTGGAGGAAAGGAAGACTGCACGGACGGTATAATGAAAGAGAAATAGAGAAAGAAAGCGAGAAAGAAAGAGAGAGAGAGAGAGAGAGA